>MU224510.1:1352651-1389272 GCA_018584345.1 Thuja plicata
GAATCAGTGGCCTCAAATTAATCCTTAAATCAACACTTCAACTCTTATAACCACTAATTATTTCTCAAGTTATGTTTGTCCTACAAGATGAATGCCTTGAACAACTTATATCAACTTACTACTTGTCAAATTTCTCTGTTAAACCTTCTTCTTAATTTTAACCGATAAGAAGTTATCCATTTATCGAAATACAGTAAATATGCAGAGTATACCGATAAATCTAGAATGAATTATGTAAGATATAAAATAGTAAAGAAATATATCATACACACATATAACACATGGATTTTAACATGGAAACCCTGTTAAGGGAAAACAACCACTGGGACTAGTACCCCTAATTTGCACTCGTCTAAAGTGAGCCTTGTTAGGATCCAACCTTGTTAAAGTTTACAAACACACTGTTAGGTGTGACCTTGTTAGAGAATTTTACACATATAGGTTATCACTTAGTATTGGGCATCTAATGCTACCATCCTTGAATCAGCCTCTCTCTTAGACTGTCAATAAGCATCGGGGATATCCAATTTTACTTTCATGAATCAACTTTTTTGGCACTCCTTGGGATGTACCTCAATATATAGAAGACTATTAAGTCCTTCTTTGTTAAGAGACTTGATGCTTCAATGGTTAAACTGAAACAAAATGACCTATTTCTAATGAAACTTGAATTATAGTTTTTCAAATCTAATTAAGTACATTAACTCTCTGATCAATGTATCAATTCAATTATTTTGTGCTCCATACTTTCTGATCTATGATGTTGTGCTTACTGTTCGTCGGTGTCTATAGAATTCCTTAGCTCTCCTTTAGCTTGATTGATTAGTACTACATGAAGTTGTTCTTCATCAGTTTCTCTTTAGCATCCTCTTTCTATTCACTCCCCTTAATCCCCTTTTCATGTGATACAAAAATTAATTAATCTTTTCTCTTATATAGACATGATATTCATTGTTTCTTGATTCTTGATTCTTGATTCTTGGCATAAAAAACAATCCAGCCAATTTGATTTAAAGCATAAATCCTGATTTGTCTTGTAGTTATCTTCATGCCAACTGTATAAATCATCTTTAATCAATTACTTAACTCTGGTCAAATAAAAAAAAAAAAAAAACCAGTTAAGTCTATCTTTAGCTCTTGCCAACTAGATATTTTGTCATATTCTGAACTCTCTGTTCCATCGATCAACTCTTTAGTTAGTCATCGGTTACAACTAACAGTTCTATCAGTGTGACTCCAGTTAGCTTTGGGATCTCCATTCGTCGGGCATCATTGGATTTTTACTCATTGGACAACTCTATTTTCAGCTCATCGGGCATCCTGTGGTTTGCTTTTTTGCCTTTACCGATGGTGTGCACTTCGTTGGTGTTATCTGTCACTTAGTGAATACTTGACTGAAGTCTTTGGCATTATGTACATGACTGTATATATGATATCAAGTTGACATCAATGATAATACAAACCATTAACTGATTTAATGCCTTGCATTATCTTCAACTTAACATTATCAAACATTTAATCAGTTACATGTCATCAGTTGGTTGATAGGACATATGTCCTATATGATAGCCACGTACATGTTTTCTAGGGTACAAAGATAGATGAGACAGTTGCAGGAGGTCATGCTGGATGGATTCCCCCATCCTTTGCTGACTTGGGAGGTAGGAAGCATCTGGGGGGTTGGGGTTGACTTACAAGGAGCTTGGGGATCATGGATGGGCATGGAGGGACTAGCATGGATCAAAGCTCGAGATTCATTGTATGATGTTGGATAAGTACTAGCATATGCATACTTGTGGGCAACTCATAGGCCCATTAGACTGACGATTCCTAGGGTAGTACATGTAGATGAGCAGCCTGGGTAGGGAGAGGATGGAGGAGGACAGGATGGTGATGATGATGATGAGGAGGGAGGAGATGGAGGAGGGACTAGGGGTAGGATTTTTTTCCTTCCAATCTCTTACAGTATTGAAAGGGTTTAGGATCTCCAAGAATTGTGATTTCTCTACCATGATGTGGAAACTTGAGGCATTGATGATAAGTAGAGGGTACACCTTTGATAGCATATATCCAGGGTCATCCAAACAAGATGTTGTATGGTAGATCCAGATCTAGCACATGGAAAATGGTTTTAATTAAGGTCAGGCCCACTTGTAAAGGTAGTTGATCAAACCTTTGATTTCTTGTTCTCTGTCATCATAGGCCTTTATTTTGATTCGCTTGTCTACATCCAGAAGGTCCTCAGAAAGACCGATGTTACGAATCATTTTCAATGTGCACAAATTTAGGCCAAATCCACCATCTATAAGGACTCATTTGATTTTAGTGGATTGGAATTTGGCTTCAATAAGGAGGGATTTATTATGATGAAGGTTAGGACCATGGAATTCTTTGTCAATAACACAATATTCTCTTGTGCAGCTAAGTTCCTGATCATGCCTTGGAATTGAGCAGCGTTGATATTCTCAGGAACATGGGATTCATTTAGAGCATCTTGAAGGATTTCTTTGTGAATTGGCGAGGTACACAAGAGTTCTAGAAAGGATATTTGTGCAGGTATCTTTCCTAACTAGGCCAATAGGTCATAGCATGAGGCAGGCCAAGCAATAGTAGATGGTGCAGATAGTAGATTTGCAGATGTAGAAGGTTTATCAGCAGCTTGGATAGTGACTCTGGGTCTGCGTGTGGTAGCATTACAATCAGCAACTTTGAGGGTTATGGTATTGACATGCATTTTAGATTATTCGATGCATCCACAAAGAGTGTCAAACCCAAAGATATCATTTTCTTCTAGACTCCCACATGTTCTATCATGGCCTATGATAGTATTGGTAGATTAATCATATGGGATTGCATTTGATGCATTGTTGATTGTGGTGGAAAGGTCTGATTGTAGGCTTTAAGTTTCACATTGGATGAGGATGCATTCTAGCCTTCAACTTCAATTTTTCCATCTTCAATGAGATCTTGCACAAAGTGTCTAAGCTTCATACATTTCTTGGTATCATGTCCTTTGATGCGATGATAATCACAATATTCATTATCTCTATACCAAACAGGTTTGGGTTGATTCTCATCGAAGGGTCGAGTATTTGGATAGATTATCATTCCTTGATCCACAAGTTGTTTAAAGATCACATCGAGAGGTTCTGCTAATGCTGTGAATTGTTGTCATTGTCGATTGTTGTTTTTTTTCAATTGTTGTTGCAACGGAACAAATATTATTGGTTGCATGGTTGTTATTGATTGTTATTTTGGTTGTTGTTTTGATACTAATTCTGATTTTTATTGTTCTGATTCTAATTTTGATTTTTGTTATGATTCTAATTTTGATTCTAATTGTTATTGTGATTGTTTTGATTTTTATTGTTGGATTCCTGAACATTTTGAACATGTTTAGCATTAGTCACACCATCATTGACAACTCCTTTGTTTTTACTCCAGAATTTTGGTTTATCGTTGTTGGAAGGAGTATAATGTTTGATGCTACCTCTTTGAAAAAGGCCATCTTCAATGTATTTTCCCTTCTTAACAAGGCATTCAAAAGTGTTAGGTGAAGCCATTTTTATTTGGAAATACATCTTGGAGATCAAATTCTTTGTAAAGATGTCAATTAAGTGACTATTAGGTATTTTCCATAGCACATGATTTGCAATATGTCTCCATCATTGTAAGAAACTAGAAAATGTTTCTCCATTCTTTTTTTTAGTATTGCACAAATCACTAAGTGTTTCTTGATGCTCAATGTTATATGAATATTTTCCAACAAAATTTTCTGCAAGATCAGAGAAAGTAGAGATTGATCCATAAGGAAGGGCCATGAACCATTCCAAAGCTGTGCCTCATGGACTCCTAGTGGAGAGTCTTTTTAGGTAATTTTTCATTATAGGAAAATTCTTGAAATGCGAAGTAAAACTCTTTGATATTTTGTAGAGGACATGTTTCACCTTTGTATTTCTCAAATTTAGGCATCTCAAACTTTGGGGGGAATGGTTGCATTGTGATAGAATTGTCAAATGGATAGGGACAAATCTCTTCAAAAGAAAACTCCTTTTTGCCCCCATTTTGTAAACCATGCACAAGACTTTTAATCTCATTAACTTGTTGGGCTAAATCTGGAGTATCATGTGGAGTAAATGGTGGCACATAAGCATGTCCTCCTCCAAATTGTGCAGCCAAAAATCCAAGGGAGGTCATACCGACTGTAGGAGGGGGTATGTATTGAAAAGCTCTAGATGTGTTGGTTGTAGATGTCTTCATGCCTGTTGTTTGAAACATAGATGATGTAGGTAAAGGCATAGACATCTGCCCTATGTTGTTGACATTAGTGCTTGCTCCTTGAGTAGTATTCATAGTTGTGTGAGTGCTATTGTGTGCTGTAATGTTTGGAAAAATGCTTAGGATTTGTTGGATTTGTTCTTTTGTCAATTTGACTGATGATGTAGTTATTGATACAGGTGTTGATGTAGGTATTGATGTGGAAGGTTCACTAACAAATCCTTTACTAGTATCACATGATGATGTAGCATTTGAATTGGAAGCCATGGTTGTGGTAGCAGCAGCTGCAGCTTTGGTGTTGTTTTGAGTAAGGAGCGATTCATTAAAGTTGGCAGGTACTGTAATGCCATTTCGAATGATATTCAAGAAGATTTCACCGTTGTTTTGACTAATGGCCTTTTCAACTATTTCTAAGTTATATGGATTGCTAAGGAAATCATTCACTTGTGTAGGTCTTTCTTCTTGATCCACTAACTCTGTTTCTTCAGGAGCATTGGTTATGTCCTCAACTGGTACTACATTTCCTTGAAATAATTGATGGGTAAAAGGATTCTCCTCGTAGGTAGTGTTGTTGAGTATTGCATGCCTAATGTGTCTATATTGGGATCGAGTGACTACCATAGAAGGACATACTTAGAAGAATGGAAGACAAGAAGATGTAAGATTGAGAGATGCAAGGGAATGGAGAAAGATCTGATTCTTAATTTGATTTGATTTGATTCTAATTTGATTGGATTGATTGATGATTGATTTTGATTTAAAGGTTTTTAGAACAAAACCTAGGCATAACAAGACCTGTTGATGACACAAATACAAAAGGATTAAGTGATATCTTTCCTACTTGAAGATAGACTTGTGATCTCAAGAAAAATGGGATATCACTAATGGATTTAAATTACTTGAGACAGACTGATGGTCTACAAGAAATGTTGTATTTGTTTGAATATGAAGGTCTGTAATACTTTTGATTAAGGTCTTTCAACCTAAAAGGGATCGATTTGACTTTGATTTGATTTGAATTAAAGAGGTTTGATCTAATGCTCCAAGAGAAAGAATGATGTTTGATGATGATGGAATAATTGAAGAGTTGATTTTAGAAACAAGAGGCTTGTTTAATCATATTTCTCAAGGGTGAAAAAAGCATGGTTGATAGGATATTTGGCCATGAAATGGCAAATTTTGTTGTTGTACATGATCTTGTCAATTTTCTCGTAGTATTTAATTTATTTCTTGATGGACTGGGAAATATGTTGATATTCTTTGGATTTGTGAGTAGTCTCTTTCTATTCTCGATAAACTAGAGGTGTTGGAAGCTTAACCTTCTTGTGTTTGTTGGAACCGGTCATGTCATGGAGTGAAAAATCTAATTTTGACTGAGTAAATGAATGTTTCAAGATGAATGGTTTCAATATCCCACAAAGGACCAAATTTCAAAGATTTTGACAGATTGTGAAGCTCACTATTTTCAAGTGGAGATGACAGTCTCAGACACAGCCGACAATATGCGTAGACAATTATTTACACAAACGGTGATCTGCGTAGATTTCAAATCCAAAGTGGAGATGACAATCTATAATTAGGACAATATCTTGATGTTTTGGACAGATTTTTTATTTCAGTTTGATCTTCAGTGGATTTGTTCAATGGAAAGAACCAATTTTATCACAATCAAACCAGAAAATAATCAACATGTGTCTTGAAAACAATCCAACAAGGGACAAAGAAACCTTGATGGATACAAGCAAGTGTGACAAAATTTGTTTGTTTGAAGGTCCCGTTCATGTTCTGATATTGTTAATGTTCAAGCACTTCAAACACAGCCTACCTAAGGAATTGGTGTAGCATGAAAATATTTTCTCGTAAAACTTAGGGTCACACACATGAGCTAATCATAATATAGCCATCACCAAGCATGCAATGGCTCCAGTCATGACTTCATATTAGCTAATTCCAAATGCTCAAGGTGGCACAAATGCACGAGTAATCTTGGGGAAGTTACTATCTTCCTTGCACAAATATTATCACATTTTGGGGGTGAATCAGGTGGCTTCTAGTTTAACAATTCTTAGTAAGGTTCTCCATTTGATTGTATCCTCTATGTCCATGCAAGCATGATTCAGGTGTATATCCCCCTAGAGTGTCTTGACAAAAGTGGTCACATAAACGTGATTGAGACTGCGAGGCCACACTTAAGTTAGACAAGAGCCGAGTATAAGCTCAAATGCCAACCAACTCCTGAGGCTTTAACCCCAAAGATTAAATTTGATTAACATGAGTTAGAGTGGTGTATCTTACACCTCATTCTCACGTGGGTCATTCCTGGGAGATTTTTTCCTCAACTAGTAGGCCCATCTAAAGGATCAACTTTAACAACATGGATTGGCGACTAAAGGGGTATAGATTTATGATTTTCCCTCAAGGGGGGAAAGAGGATACTCTCCTACCATGTGTCATTTTCTCCCAAACATGCCAAACACTTGTTCTTTCCAAAAAGACTTATTTTTTTAATACAAAATAAACATGTCTAGGTTTTTGATCTTCTAAAAAAGGAAGAGAGCATACTCCCCTAATGTTTATTTTGAATAACACAAATAAAATATCTTAATTAAATATAGGTGCCTAAATAAATTATTATGCTAAGAAACACAATCATTTGGTTGAATTATTTCAAGGCAACCTACAAAACAAATGTGAGTATTTTGATGTTCATGCCTTCTCCAATCGTCCTACAAGCACAACAAGTCAAGAGTTTTGATATTCTAGTCTTCAGAAATGGTGGTGCAAAACCTTAAAAAATATTAGTAACCCTAAAATCTCCTAAAAACTATTGAATTACAGTAAATATGTATAGATGACAGAGTACAGTTGTAGATGGCGATCTACACAGACGGCAAGGTCAGAGTGCAAATGATAGTCTGTAAAAAATACAAACTATTACCTGTCAGAAAAACCAAAAATTTGCAGATGACAGTTTTAGTGTGTAGATGGAAATATATGGAGATGGTAGATAACCTGCACAAAGGGCTGAACACAAAAATCTAGTTGATGAAAAGACTTAGTAAATAGAAATATTTAGTTCTTACTAATTTTGACAGCATTTAACTCTTAAAAATTGACACCCTGTCAAAAACCCAAGAGTTAGAAACTTCAAAATTCAGTAGAAAGCATTTTTAAACAAGTTTCAACTAAGTTTGTGTTTGAAAAGGTGGAGATAGTTGTCTTCCAGCATAAATGGCAGATCTACATAGACGGTGATCTGCGCAGATGACAGTTTGGAAACGCGGATGACCGAATCAGAGCAGAGATGGCTCTGCGTAAATTTTTCTAGAATTACGATAAAAATGTGAAATTTGTTAGAAAATGGAAAATTAAGGGACATGGGTCCCACTAGGTGTGCCAAAATGTATATGCTATATATATACCTATTGGGAACATGCTCAAACATGCAAATGCTAGAGATATAAATCAATGAAATACAATAACATACTCTAAAACAAATACTTCCATCACAACCTTCGATGAGCTGAACAAGGGCACCCAATGCCTTGTTGATTTTCTCTTAGAGATGTATGTGGATGTGTTCTCCAACACAATATCTAATCCCACTTTAAATGCATGAAAAATAAGCTAATAACTCAAGAACAAGTATAGGGAACTTGTCTCAAGATTTCACCATTGATGAAAATGCAAGAACTAAGCTAAGATGAAGATGCAAGAACTAAACTAAGATGATATGAAAGCTTCAAAGAAACTAAGATTCATTCCAGTTAAACCTAAGATGTGATTTCTAGATTTTCAAAACGAACTAAAAGCACGCATACATGAATATTAGCTAAGAATTCAAAAACTAAACTAGCATGATAACAATGCATAAAATGGAGATGATTTGCTCTTGGCAATGGCCTTTATTTATAGATATTTGGAAGGAAGGACAGGACTTGGATGAGGTGGAGCACCTGTGGCATCCACATAGGTACCACATTAGGGACACATAAGTCATGCAAGAGGCCAAGTTTTCTCACACATGTGTCATAAACTTGTGATGTGATGGGTCAAAGTGTACTTAAAGTACACATGTGAAGGATCTTGTAAGAGGTGTAAGAGTTTTTGTCCAATAAAACACTTTTAGAAAGTGTAATAATGTGTCATCAAGGTTGTAAGAAACCTTGTTGGCACAAAATTAGGATTATTTTAAAAAGCCAATATTTGAAGATTTTCTCATACATGTGTGAGCAAATAATTAGGACTAATATGTGTAGGAATAAAGAAATTATCCTAATTAACCTTATTTAATTAGTGAGTAGGTCTATTTGGTGAAAGTGATGTGAGGTAGGGTAGGATCTAGGTTCAAATTAGTTTAATCCAAATTAAATTTAGATTAATTGTGGTTTAGTAGAATTAAGTCATGTGGAGGAATAATTAAATTATAAATTTATTTAAAAGGGGTAAATGGGGGAAATATATATAAATAAGATTTAATATATTAAAAAGAGGGGAATAATATTTAAATTAAGATTTAAATATTATGAAGGTGGATCATATTTAATTAAATAAATAAATTAAATAGATAGAAGAATATAACAAATATAATTAATTTAAAATTAAGTATAATGTTATGGGAATATTAATTAAATTAATATAAGGATGATTTTAGACGTCTACACTCTCTACACCTGAAGAAGATCTACTTCCTGATTTTATCAGCACAGTTCATCTGAAGAAGTTCTACACTTGACATCCTAATTTTAACACTTGTACAACATAAAGTGTTCTTAAAATAATCCAAAAACAACATAAAATAATCCTAAAGAAAAACAAAAACAACATATATAGGTGCTGAAGAAAATAAAAATAATGAAAATTGTTCCTAAAGAATAGTAAAAACATCTAGAAAAAGTCATGAAAAAATGGTTTCCTTGGTGAAACCTAGAAAATAGGTGCCTTGATACTACAAAAATAAAGAATAAAAAAAATACAAAATACAAAAAAATCAAAAAGCAAAAATAATGCCTTGGTGTCTTGGTGAAAACCTAGTAAATAGGCATCGTGGTAGAAAATATAGAAATAAATCCAAGTAGTGAAAACCTAGCAATCATGTGCTAACTATAACTAGTTGCTCCATCTATCAATGCATCACTTGGCTATCTCACTTGCATCAATAGTCAACCTCCTCACTTGTATATATATATATATATATATATATATATATATATATATATATATTGATGACATTAATTTTACATTAGTATACAAACAACACTTTCGGTAAGCCTACACCGAAAGACAGGAAAGAGAAAACCGAAGATCAGATTAAGAGATCACCAAAGATTACTAAGTACACAGAAAAATGATGACACAAGTTAGTGTGTAAGCCAAAAATCACAAAGCAGAAAGATAAAGTGGAACTCGATAGAGGAACCTAAAATGCAAGATACAGTGCAGACCGACAAGACAAATACATTGCAACCGATAGACAAAACTGAAGGACAGTCAAGCATGATCGACAGACAGAACCGAAAGTCAGTTGCAGCCTACAAAAAGTGGATCTGACTTCCATGTCAGATAAAGAAAGTGTACTCTTTTTATAGGATATTTAATTGTTTTAAATCCATTTCTTTAGGGACAAGATATGTGAATGTAAGTTCTTTAATTAGTCTAATTGATTTAAAACACATAGACTAGGAGATCTAGGTATAAGTTGTAAACTTGATCTTATAGTTAACAATGTTTTTATCACAACTCGTTGAAGTCAATCCATCTATAAATAGATGATGCAATCATTCATTAGAATGTGTGTGAGAAGAAAAAGGAAAGAGGAGAACAAAACGAGCACATCTATGGATTGAATTGATAGTTTCAAGAACCAGAATAGAAAAAGAAAGATTTGGTTAGCAGAACCAAGAACAGAGGAAATCGATAATCAGAGGTATTATTCAATCATAGTTAAGGTGATAATAGTTTTATGTGAACTACATAGGATCTGTATTAGGAATACGATATTGCATTTACCAGGTCAATTTGAAATTTTCTATCATTCTACCAAGTGGAGCAAAGTGTAAAAATCATTTCAAGGAAGGTGGACTTAACAGTCCTACATCAAATCTCTTAACCAAGTGCACACTTAACAATGTTGCTAAAGCTCTTAACATAGTAGAATTTAATAGGTATCCACTGATACTCCTAATAGGGTAGATCATCATTAGTGATCAAATTGTAAGCCTTAACCCGCCCCTTCCAATCTACAGATAGTGAAGTTTTGTGGGTGCCATCCCCACCGCATTTTTTACTTTCTAACAGGAGTTTTCTACGACATCATATCTTGTGTTATGTGTCAATTACCTTCATGAATGTTTCTATGAATGATTCACATGTTTATTTATGTTATGAATTGATATAGCTCACATCAAGATAGTTTAGATTAGATTGAATGGACATACAATTGATTACAAAGGTTAATTGATTAAAGGATACAAATTTTTTAGAGGTACTAATTCACCCCTCCCCTCTCAGTACATACTTCCCATTAATCTGAAAAATTGGTATCAGAGCTAAGTCTCTTCTTGGAAAGCTTAAAGGCTTAAGAGAAAAGATCATACAATGGAGAAGTACAAACTTGATAAAAATATTGAGAATAAAAATCTTGAACTTCAGATGTTCTATGAATAGTATAAAGAAGCTAGAATCAGTATGAGAAAGTTGTTGGATGAATGAAATAATATGGAATCTCACAGTAATGAGACAAATTATCAGGAGGAAGAGATTCTAGATTTCTTTGAGTCTTCAGGATCAAATACAAGAAAAGCATCAGATACATCAGAAGAAAGCATCACAAGCCTAACTAAAATCAATCTATATCTAGCTGGACAAGTTAAATCTCTACATTCAGTCAAGAGACATAGATGGTAAGGATGATTGATGTCATGAACAATGCTAGACATGCTAAACAAGAAAGAACACTAGCTATTGATGATAGAAGAAAGATCACAGAAAATCTATAAGAAAAAGTGTCTGAAATACAAAGACTTACAGAGCATCACCATGAGATAAAAAATAAGATTATTCTTATGAGTTAAGAGGCAAATGGACTAAATGTTGAACTCATTGAAAGAATAGAAGCTATCGGTGAACTGAGGGATGAGAATGAAAATTTAAAGCACCAATTAAGAATACAACAACATCAACATAATTAAATTATAAAAAAGGATGAAGAAAGAAATAAAAGAATGGATGATTTTATTGAAGGACAATGAAGAGTCAACAACAATGGTCTAGGCTTTACCAAAAATGAATAATCATCAAATCAATCCAATCCAAAGAATGTCTACAAAAATTCAAGACCAAGAAAGCTTAAATGCAATCACTGTGGAAAGAAAGGCCATACATCAAATGGATGTAGAGGAAAAATGAAAGGTATTCCTAAATCTACATCTTCATTCATAGGATCCTATTATAAATGTAACAAGAAAGGTCATAAAGCATATGAATGTAAGTCTGAGATGAAACAACCAAAGAAGGAAACCTACATGGACAAATACTTTCCTACATGCAAAATGAATCGGCACACAATTCTTGAATGTTGGAAAAAGAAAAGACAATCATGGAAGCCTAAAGGTCAAGAAAATCTGTATCAACTGAAGAGAATTGGTAATCAGTATGTATGGGACTAAAATACTTGGAAAAATTGTACAGCATGTGGAAGATATGGTCATATTTTTTCAAACTGCATGAGACAATGGACTAGAAAGTTTAGAGGTTGGACAAACCCCAGAATGGCATGCTTACACTGTCATAAAGTTGGTCATCTCAAGAAAGACTACAAAGACCGAATGATAGAGACAAGCACATATCCCAATGGAAACACCATTGAAGATATTCAGAGGACTAGAGAAAAAATGTGTAGAAAATCTTCAAGCAATGATGAAGGTGGAACGAGCAATACAAATAGTGACACCCCATCCAATGGATCTAGTGACATCACCAACCCATGTAAGAAGAATAAGTAAGTATGGAACTGCATTGCCCTAAGATATTACTTTACATCAGTTCCATAATATGTTGATATAATTCTAAATTAGCATAAGAAAGATGCATCATGGTTGTACTTGTTGAAATATGTGATAACTATGCTTTCAGGCATATATACCAAAACCCATCATTATACACTCAAAGTTAAGACTACCTACATTTACCAAGATGCATCAGTTAAAATAAAAAGTTGCTAGTATAGACTGAGCCTCGTTAGTAAACAAGCACATGACCAAGTTGTTAATGAAACTAAAATCTGTTGGTAAAAGAAAAGTGAACATCGAGTGCTCTGAAATGTTGTAAGTGTCATCGATGGAATTAATGTCTTCATTGATGAACTCAGTCTTCATACATCGATGAGTTGGTAAGCATTTATGGTACGCATTTAAGGCAACAGCTATAAATAGGGCATCGAAATGACTCATTTGTCATGACACCCAAAGTAGAGCGACAAAAGGTGATTTTTTGAGCAGAAAGAAACCAAGCTGCAAAGAGATCATGAATTGACCTCCAACACTCCAAAGAAGTTCAAAGATCTTTGTAAGCACAAACAGTAAGTTCTTCAAGACCAACAACTCCATTTTTATGCATTACATAGAAGCCTTAATTTTATGAAAATGACATCGACTTCACAAACCATGAAATCTAAGAATGCAAGGAAATATGAGTTCGAGCTCATCAAGAACACAACATGTGAGGAACCTAATTATAAGATCCATCTAGAGGTTGCCTCACAACCTGACGACGCTAGTGCATTTTCACTAATTCCAGGTAGGGTTTTGTTGGTTGAAGATGTTTGATCCTTTATACACTACAACATTGTAGAGATTGGAACGTCAGAGGTAGAAGAAGCTTACAAGAAGCTTTGTAATGATGATGGAACACTTAAGGAAGAGCACAAACACATTGAGGTGAAAGGGCTCACCAATTCCCTAATGCTCCCGAAATTCTTCAAAACTTATTGGATTCAGTTAGTACTAAGAAAAATGCACAAAAAAAAGATATGGTTGGACAAACCAAAGGCAATAACCCGTGATGTCATCCATGTGATTACTGGTTACCCCATAACTGATAAAGTAAAGGGACTGAAGCATCCACCAAAGGCAGAGACCGAAAAGACGTTAGGAGACAAATGGGATGGTCGAGGATTGAAAGTAACAACAATAACTGATGATGAGATTAAGTTTGGTGCATGTGTTTTGGGTTAAAAATTCTTCTAGGCAAGTAGATTAAACAACATAGCATCAGGTGCAGTGGAAATAGCCTACACAATTGGACTTATCCATGTTAGTAATAACTAAGAGGTGGGGGTGAATCGGTGGCCTAAAAAATTAATCCTTAAATCAAACCTTTGAGCTTATAACCAAAAATTATATCTCAAGTTATCTTCTGTCCTACAAGATGAATGCCTTGAATTACTTATATGAATTTACTACTTGTCAAATTGCTTTTATAATCTCTCTTCTGTATGATTACCGATAAGAAGACATCTATTTACCAAAATACAGTAAATATGCAGAGTATACCGATAAATCCATAAATGCATATGTGAAATGTAAAATAGTAAAGTGATAAACCATAAACACATAACACAAGGATTTTAATGTGGAAACCTTGTTAGGGGAAAAACCACTGGGACCGGTACCCCAAATTTTCACTCTTCTAAAGTGAGCTTTGTTAAGAGCCAACCCTGTTAAAGGTTATAAACACACTATTAGGTGTAACCTTGTTAGAGGATTTAGAAATAGTTTGTCAAATAGTATCTGGCATCCAATGCTACCATCCTTGATCAAACACTCACTTTGCCTATCAATAGGTATCGGGCATATCCAATTCTACTTTTGTGATCAAAATTTTTGATACTCCTTGGGATGTATCTCAATTGAAAAATAATTTTAAGTCCTGCTTTTTTAAGATGCTTATATGCTTCAATGGTTAAACTAAAACACTAATGATCTATTCATACATACAACTCAATTATAGATTTTCATATCTATTGTAGGTCCATTACTTCACTGATCAATATAATCAAATATATACCTTTGCTCCACACTTGTTCTTCTTTGTGATGCTTGTCTCACAGTTTGTCGATGTCTGTAGAATCTAGCTCTTCCTTTAGCTTATTGATCAGGACTAAAATGAACACTTTCTTCTCCTTCAGATTTTCTTTAGCATCTTTCCTCTTCTCTTGTTCACCCCACACACGCACCCTATTCGTAATGATTTGAGTTTGTCTCTTATAGACATGATTTCCTCTTTTCTTGGCTTTCTTGATCTTGGCATGTTCAACAATCTTTGCTAATAGATTTAAAACAAATCTCCACTCTAATCTCATAGAGATCTTCTTTCCAACTGGAAAAAGAATCTTTAAATCAATTACTTATCTTTAGCTTTAACTAGATGATTAAAACAATGATAATTATCCGTTAACTCTATCTTTAGCTTCTTGAAAGCTAAATTTTTTATCATTTTCTAAAATCTTTGTTCTGTCATTGAACACTTTAGTTAGTCATCGGTGATAAATAATTGTTCTGTCAGTGTGACTTTAGTTGTCATCGGGATCTCCATCCTTTTCTTCTCCGTCAGACAACACTGTATTTCTTCTGTCGGGTTACTCTGTGTTTTTCTCATCGACCAAAACTGTAACTTTTCTCATTGGTAATGCTGTTCATTTCCTCATCGGGAAACACTGTGACTCTATTCTTTTACTCTGACCATTGGGTGCACTCCATCGGTGTATACAGTCACTTAGTGAATACTTGACTTGTATGCATTAATGATTAGCATAGCCTTGATTCATGAGTTCTTTGAAGTCTTTGGCAGTATTAAAATGACCATACAGATTATACTAAGTTGACATCAATGAAAATACAATACATTAACTAATTTAATGTCTTGCGTGATCATCAACTTAACATCTTCAAACATTCAATCAATTACATGTCATCAATCCGAGCTAATCCTAAATTAGTTGAAGGACAACCTAAAGACAATCATGAATGCTAATTCAAACAATTGTAAGTTTGGCTCTCTAATAATGTGTATCTTCTTCTATTTTTAAGAAACATTCCCATCGATAGGAGATGTGAAATGAGACAGTACCAAACCGGTCACCATGCAAATTAGTGAGCACATAGTTGCACTAGGAGATAACTTTGAAACTGTCATGAAGAATACTTCAACATATTCGAAGACCGAATGAAAAAGAGGGTAAGAATCCCTGAGAAACTCATTGAGCAATATAAGGATGAGATAATCTTCATGGTTGACATAGATAATACTTACATCAAACCTGTTGTAGCAAGGACATGGCTACAACCATTGGAAGATGAGATCAACATTGATCTTGCAACAAAGGCAATTGATGCCTTAATCAATGAACCACTAGACAAGAAGAAACCAAGGTTTCACACATATGAAGAGGCCAAGACACAAATTAAATCAGGCCTAGTTGTCAAGAAGATAGTAAAAAAGAAAGACAAGATGGTGAATAATCTCGAGAAGATTTTGTCAGTAACCGAGGAAGAAGCTGAAGAAGGTGAAGAAACTGAACAAGAGGAGAAAACCAAAGAACAAATATCTGTTGGTAAAGATGAAGAAAAGAATGACTCCAAGGAAACTGAGTCAGGTTTTCCACCTCCTCCACCATCTAAGAAACCAAGGACAATAGATGCTTCAAGGAATAGAATCAAAACATCCAAAGAATCTACTCCTTCACCTCTGAAGAAAGGAAAGGTCAAGACTTATAAGAGGAAAGCTCCCACACTGATAAGAGGACAAAAAATAATGGTATTAAATTCATCAGATCCCGAGAGGACATAGAAGACACCGAGAAAGATGAATCCATAGAGGCATAAAATGTCAAGGTAAAATAACTTGACACTATTGATGACATTTGTGTTTATATTGCAAATTCTGGATCTATTACAGATCCACACATTAGAACATGGAAGAAATTAAATCAAGAAGACTAGAATAAAGTTGAGGAAGCCATGATAGCTAAAATGTACAACTTCAAATATGTACCAATGCAATTTGAAGGAAGTTATGTACCAAGGGAACTATTGGATAGACTATCCTCCCGTTGGACATTTGCATTAAAGAATGAGAAAGAGATCAGAGAGATTACTTGTTTCTCTAATGCCACATGAATCTAAGAAGGTAGAGATAGATGAGATGATGGAGAAACACAACAAGGAATTCTCACCAAAGCTGAGGGCATATAATTTTTTTGAAGGCAAGTTAATTGAACTTGAAAAGGACCAACACAAGAAATGGTGAAAAATCATGAACAGACCTATTGAGGAGGTAAGCCCCAACAAAGACCTTCAACAAAAAGATGTTGACAAGGCAACTAAAGATGATACATCCATTGAATTAGATAAAGAAGAGGATGATACATAAGGGAACAAGACTGTAGATGTTGCAGATGAAACATGGGATGATACCACAAATGACAACATTGTGGATACTAGTGTCATTGACATTACTAATAACCCAATAGATGAAATCAATAAGGATGAAGATGTCACTGTTGCAAAAGACACAATCGATGAACAAGACACAACAATTGATTTTGCGCAAGTGAATATTCTAGGAAACATGCCTATATTGATACAAGATAGATCAATATCCTGCAAGAAACAAGCAAATCACCAGAGAAGGATACTCTGAAGGATGAAGGAGAAGAAGCAAACAAAGACAACACCGATGGTCAGAAAGACATCAAAGATACTCAAGATGTAACTGACACTAATAAGGTTACTGGAGGAGATGAGGAAAAAGATGCAGATACTCAGGACAAGGATGAAAACACCAAGACAGATGATGCAAAGGACACCAATAAAGGAGACAAACCAAAAGATGGTACTCCTAAGAAAATAGAAAAGAGTGCTACCAACAATGTTAAGGTGAATGTGGAGACATCTGTAGACACCCAACAAGCTAAAACCGACACCAAACAGCAGAAAGTAGCACAATAGGTCACATCATCAAGCACAACAAAAAAGGCTGAGAAATTGGCAATGGTGTTACATTCTACTGAGTCACAGAAGAAGAAGAAGAAGAAGAAGAAGACAAAGAAGAAAAATTTAGAGGTTACACTGGATGAAATCATTGAAATACCAAAGTGTGACCCCTCTGCACTTGACATTGACGCATTACAAGAATATGGAGAGATATGCCAGAGGAAGCCATTGCAAGAGAAGCTAAAGAAACAACCTAGGGACTCCATGGTACTGGAGACAACATGAGACTTACTACATCTAATAGTTCCCGATGTTGAAATTGATCAAAACAAGCCAATACTTGATCAATTAGCTACCCTCACCGATGCAATCACAACTCAGAACATTGATGCTAAGAAGGAAATTGAGGAGAGAGCTGAAATGAAGTACCAACAGAAGCTAATAGAGAACATAAGCCAAGAAGTAGTAGTAAATAAGGTAAAGCTATCAGAATTCATATCTAAATTAGACCCCATCATATGTAAAGCTATAACCTTAATTCAAAAGCTAAGCACAATAGAAAAGTTCACTAGGGAAAATAGTGACAATATAGAAAAACTAGATGCAAATCTAGAAAATAGTGTTAGTAGCCTAACCACAGATGGAGACAATGTAGTCAAACTGCATTATGAGAATATAATTGAGGTAAAAAGGTTAAGGAAAGAGATATGGGAAGTAAAAACACATTTTAGGGAAGAAATAACGGAACTACAAGCTCAACTTCTACCAAATCTTACACTGCTTAAACAACATATCAGTTCTGCAAGGAAACTGATAGGAACTCCTGAGATGTCTGTAGCAGACAACATCTATGATATGAATTCAAATATCACACTTGAGCACATGGATTTGGAGAACCTCAAAGAGAAATGGGAGAAAATGATGGAGGACATGAAGTCTTCACATTCCCATATTTTTGATAAGCTCTAAGGTAAATGACCTTTGCCCTTAATATCAAATAAAGGGGGAAATGATATAAGTACAAAATAAAAAGGGAAAATGTTTTGTACATTCATTCAGATGGGAAAATGGTAGATATTTATATGTATTTTCATAAAGGGAAAATGATATAAAGAAGTAAAAGATATCATATATACATATATACTGACATATACATAGGGGGGTCATTAAATGACTAAGGATTATATATGTTGTATATACTTAACATTTTATTAGTATTTTGCACATATCAGTTCTTGATACTAATGTCAAAGGGGGAGATTGATGAAATTAATTTTCCATTAGGATAAAAACAACAATTTTGGTAAGCCTACACCGAAAGATAGGAAAGAGAAAACTAAAGATCAGATTAAGAGATCACCAAAGATGACTAAGTACAAAGAAAACTGATGACACAAGTTAGCGTGTAAACTGAAAATCACAAAGTAGGAAGATAAAGTGGAACTCGATAGAGGAACCCAAAATGCAAGTTATAATGTAGAATGACAAGATAGATATAGTGCAACTGAAAGAAAAAACTGAAAGACAGTCAAGCATGACCGACAGACAGAACTGAAAGCCAGTTGTAGCCCACAAACAGTGGACCTGACTTCCACGTCAGATAAAGCAAGTGTGTTCTATTTTTAGGATATTTAATTGTTTTAAATCCATTTCTTTAGGGAAAAGATACATGAATGTAAGTTCTTTAATTAGTCTAACTGATTTAAAACACATAGACTATGAGATCTAGGTATAAGTTGTAAACCTGATCTTAGAGTTAATGTTGTTTTTATCATAACTCAATGAAGACAATCCATCTACAAATAGATGATGCAATAATTCATTAGAATGTGTGTGTGAGAAGAAAAATGAAAAAGGATAATAGAACGAGCACATCTATGGATTGAATTGAGAGTTTCAAGAACCAAAATAGAAAAAGAAAGATTTGGTTAGCAGAACCAAGAATAGAGGAAACTGATAATTAGAAGTATTATTAAATCATAGTTAAGGTGATAATATTTTTATGTGAACTACATAGGATCTGTATCAGCAATAGGAGATTGCATTTACCAAGTCAATTTTTAATTTTCTATCATTCTAACAAGTGGAGCAAAGTGTAAAAATCCTTTCAAGGAAGGTGGACTTAACAGTCCTACATCAAATCTCTTAACTAAGTGCACACTTAACAGTGTTGCTAAAGCTCTTAACAGAGTAGACTTTAATAGGTCTCCACAGATACTCCTAACATGGTAGATCATCAGAAGTGATCAAATTGTAAGCCTTAATCAGCCCCTTCCAATCTGCAGATAGTGAAGTTTTGTGGGTGTCATCCCCATTGCAGTTTTTACTTCCTAACATGAGTTTTCTATGATATCATATCTTGTGTTATGTGTCAATTACCTTCATGAATGTTTCTATGAATAATTCACATGTTTATTAATGTTATGAATTGATATAACTCACATCAAGATAGTTTAGATCAGATTGAATGGACATGCAATTGATTACAAAGGTTAATTGATTAAAGGATACAAAAATTTTAGAGGTATTGATTCACCCCTCCCCTCCCAGTACATACTTCCCATTAATCCCAACATATTATATATATATATATATATATATGTATGTATATATGTATATATATATATATGTATATATATATGTATGTATATATATACATATATACATACATATATATATATATATATATATATATATCACTTTGCCTTGTATTCTTGTACATATTAGTTAGCTTTGCACCCCTGTACATAGCAGCGAGTTTTGAAAACTTTTCACCATGTCTTAGACTCGGTCAATGTCTTCATCCTCAGGGCAGGCACACATAGATGAGGGAAAGTTCCTCGCTATCTCATAGATTCATCATCTATCTAGTGGAATTCATCATTCCAATCAAAGACCTATATCGGGGATTATCAATAGTCAAGTGTTTTTCAATTGAATGAATTAAAACAAAACAACGGTATGTTTCAAAACCACACAACATACAATGTTTTTTTGTCAACACCACCAAATAAACAATGGTGCTTGTTCAACACCCTCCATTGGATGAATAGTTGCCTCTAATTGGGGGAAATTTCCTAGTTATCATATTGATTCAAAATTTATTCATCACTAATTAATTTTTCAATCACAGTCAAACACATTTTCTATCAACAATCACACATTCTAATCATTTAGAACTCACCAACCCTGTTTTTTAACACCACCTACCATATATGACCTTGTCCTCAATTTTGATGGTAATTTCTTCTGAATGACTCAAGGATGTCTTTGGACTAGAGAAATAAGGAAGAGGACATGCCATTTCTCTTTGTCTGTTGTCTTTTTTCATTAATTTTTTCTTATCATGCCTCTCGAGTGACTTGAGGTTGTCTTTGTACTAGATTAAAAAGGACAAGGGACATTATATTTTTATTTGGTTGCTTCCTGTGGGATGTGTTCCAATGAAATCTAGCAAGACAAATTTTTTTGGGTGTCTATAGTAAGGTCCTCCACATTTTGTGGTACACCGCACATACCTTGACTCCAAACATCTGTACTATAGATGTAGGTTGGTATGCATTCCTTGTTTTTTGAAACATCATTGATTTTTGATTGTCATATCTCTTTAGGAATTCCAAGATATCTTGGTACCAGAAAACCAATGACAGAATATGTATTTTCTTTGTCTTCTGCTTGTGGGATATTTTTCTGATGAATTCAAAGGTCCAATAATTTGGGTGTCTATGATAAGAGCCTTCACAATTAATTGTGATATTCCATGCATATCTTGAATCTTAATATTTTTACCCTAGATGGAGGTTGGGAAGATTATTCCTTTCCTATTTTACACAACTGATACTCGGGTCATCATGATTTTTCATAGCTTGATGCTTGTATCAAAGTGCAATATCAAATCCAATAAAATCAGTATTCATATCACCATGGTTGCCTAATTACTAGTGGTGGTTGTACTTGATTAATAATTTGAGGAAGATGATATTCGTATCATCATGGTTAATTATACTAGTGGTGGTAATACCTAATTCCACATTACAAAAGCTCAGTGATGAAATTAAGCATAAATAAGTAAAATGATCAAAAGAATGACAACTCATGAAACTTTCATTACATTTTGCATTCATTATAGTTTGTATTCATTTTTTCTTGAGCATCACATGGTTTAATGAGAATCTCTCAATATTATCAACAACATCACAACAAATCCAACCAAGCAGAAATGAAAATATCAACACAATCATGACATACATCTCATAAATGATCAAGTCTCATGAAGACTAATAAAAAAAATATTCCCACATTACATATTAGTTACATTTACCATTAGTAGCATCAATAACTCATTTTGTTAAATCATAACATCCCATTGCACATCATAATGCATTCATAAACATAATGCATAATCCATTACATATAGGTTCAGTTTTCATTTTCATAAACATGTAATATCCATTTGCATCACATCAACATATATATGAGGAAAATAGAAAAAAGAGAACATTTGCATATCATTATCATCATATAGTCTCAAAATAAATGCATCCATCACATATTAATCTCATTAATTCATGTGTATTAAACAAGAAAAATCATAGATTCATATCATAAACAAATACAAGAGTACATATGCATACATCACATAAGGATCATATAGGCATCCATATAGTTGCATCTCATATATATGTCATAAATGTCAGTGTACATGCTACAATGAGATCAAAAAGCTTTTAGACTGTATCAAATTTCAACATCAAGATACATCAATATCACTATATGCAATGTCACCATGACTACATTAGGCATGATTATCTACATCTGGATTGGAAACTCCAGGTGGTCTAGGAGATGGAACATCTTGTGTTGCACCCTGAGACTTTTCTGCTAGATGCGAATATAATGACACTCTCATAGTAGGATCAAGAAATACTACAAAATAAACTACCTGGTAGTAAGAAGATCTATCCCACTGAAGAGAAATAATGCTATGTTCTCTTGTTGTCTCACTTCATACACTAGAGGCATCCACTAGTGCTCTATCCCTCTCATCTATCAACATAACAACTTGAGCATCCAACATAGCTACATGTGTCCTAAGTTGTTCTCTCTCCTATCCCAGCCTCAAGAATGTACCTTGATCACCTGTAACATTGTGCACACCTCTAACTCCCTGTGTCTCTATAGCTCTCTGTGGTGGCACTGGAGGGTCCTATGTGGAACCCTATATAGGTCATCATGTCCTATCCCTCCTCACTAGATTACCAAAATCACCAAATGGAGGAACATTCCTCACTCTCACTTTATCACCATCATACCTCTCATCCACACCAACACCACCAACAACTCCAAGTCCTCCACCCTCACTCCTCCTATCTATTCCTCCATCTCTACCTCTCCCTCCATCCTTTCTCATAGGTCCTCTAGTCTGACCTCAATAGGCTCTCACTCTCCGGTCTTGACCACCACTATCATCATCATCATCATCATCATCATCAGTAGGATAACCAATACTCGGTGGAGCCTCATATGGTGTAGTCAGTTTGGGGAAAGGATGTTGTGCAAAGTACTGAGAAAAGTTGATTATCATACCTAAAACCACTACATAAGGATAATAGTCCCATGATGCTGGTGCTAAATGCATAAAATCATACTCATAAGTCTCATGTTGAAGCCATGGACATCATAATGCCTCCTCAAGTCTTGTTGTATGTTGCGGTACTCTAGGGAATACCCTACACTTGTCCATACTGCCTCAGTACCTGGGTGACAATGAACTACTCAAAAATACATAGAGTGTAACAAATAAGATACCTTCTCATGAATACAAAAGGAATCTCTATCTAATCATGCATCCATTCCTTGTAGTCCAGATATGTTTTCAACTCCACTACAAATAAATTCATCTAGAACCTAATGTCAGTACTCCAACTTTTCTCTATGAGGTTGCACCATGTATCCCCTGTACATATAGATATATGAATCTTGTGGCTATGCCACCCTTAGAACCATAGATCTCATCACAGGATGGTGCTCACATGCCCAAATCTATAACAAACTGACTCCAACATACATGCTCTTATCATAATGATAAACAACCTGGTGCAACTCATGATACAAATGTGATAACACAAAGGAACCCCAAGTGAAGAAGGTAGTATCTCCAAAAAAACCCCAAGAGCTAGCCCCATCCACATAATAATCCCTATGCACTCCTATCTAGAACAAGGAAGCCACCGATCAAGCTATCCAACACTGATGGAAGTGGTGCATAACTCACCCCCATGTCCTCCCATGAGATAGTATGCCAAATAATGTGCTTATCCTGGAACACTCGATGTAGTGACTCAATCCCATCATGAGCTATCTAATCATAACACACAATATCTCCAATCACTAGAATCCATAAGATCCTATACATGTCATCAAGAGTCACAGAGATCTCTCCGATTGGTAGATGGAACATGTTATGCTCATAATGTCATCTCTCTGTGAGAGTGGTCAAAAATCCTTGGTTCACCCCATACCCCGTCATATTTAGCAAAGCACCCAATACAAAATGTTGGATTCTCCTTTTCTCATCATCAAACAAGAACCCAATCAATCTGAATACCTTCGGGTATTGAACCTAAAATCTCACAACCCTATTATCCACCTACAAAACAAATGAATCAATCATCAATCATCATGATCATAAATCAATCATAATCTCATCAAATACATCAAGTACATCATCATAATTCACTCATATTAAAATCAAGTACAAAATTGACATAAAAAGATCCAGAATCTCAAGCACACAATCAATCAAGCCTCATATGAAATAATTTCTCATAAACAGACCTTTACAAATCAGATGCAAAATTTTATATGGTAAACAAGCCATCAAAGATGGTAAACAAATCTTAATCCCCTAAATGAAGGTATACAACCAAAAAATGAAACAACACTCTGAAGACGAAACAATATAGACAATAAATGCAATTTTTACCTCAAACAAAGGTTCTAGAAGAAAATGAACATATGAAAACGGTAAACAAAAGAACACAGAAATCAAAACCCTAACCGTAAATGAGCATTTTTTAACTGGAAATGAAAATTTATAACCATAAACAAAACAAACATTCTTGTATATGAAACAAAATTTACCAAAAATGAACCAAATTGTAAACCAATCACAAAATCATCAAAAATCATACATTGTAAGAAATAAATGCACCAAATAAGAGCATGAGACTGTCGACATACCACTGTCAGATAATGGGTCATTCCCTGATGGCATTTGACAAGTTCTAATTGATGGGATTTGAATGAAATTACCATATTTATCACTTGAGGTTTTTCAAATTCTCTCAAGGGTAAAAGTGAAAATGCATAGTGGAAAGGGTATTTTTACCCTATTTAAACCTATTTTACCCTAAGTTTTACCCCTTTTATCCCAATTTTGTAACTTTTTTCCAACACAACTAATCCAAAAATCAAAATTTCATCAAAATTTCATGACATCATTATTGGGAGCTCAATCAAAATCCTAAACATTCATAAACCATCTGAAATATTTCTTAAATCATTCCTAATCATTCCTAATGGATCCTAAATCATTCCTAATTGATCCTAAACATTCCTAAACCATCCAAAATATTTCCTAATCATTTCTCAATAATTCCTAAATTATTCTTGTATAGGATCTGATTCTCCACACTCAAACGAGGGTTAGTAGCACTGATTTCCAATGAGGAAAGAAATCAAAACTACTAAGAACAAACCTATGGAAAATAAAATAACAATAAAAATAGAGGAAAACACATGAATACAAACCATAATTATTGACGCTTCTATTGCTTTTCTCTACTCCTTCTGAAATGTTGTATGAATGGTAATCAATATTGGTATTGTCAGCGTCTATGAAATGAGAGTGTTGAGAAAATGAGATCAATGTAATAATGATTTCTCTCAATGCCTTGTCCAAGAATCCTTTAGAGTAATTGTGCACAAATCTTGAAATCTTGGATCCTTCAAATGGTTGAGAAGCGTTGATTATATAGAATATGGGAAATAATTTGGACGAATGAGATTGATCCCCAAAATTGGAGGATGAATAGTTGAGATCAAAAGAAATTAGAGAAGCAATAAGTAAACTCCACCTCTTTAAATGAAGAAAAGAGGGGATAGTTTAGTTAACTGAAAAGTTGAATGTGAGTTTCCTTTGAGAATTGAAGAGAAGGCTTGGAGTCACCTCTTGGAATTGAAGAGTTGAATTAGAGTTACCTCTTGGAACTAAAGAGTTGAATTGGAGTTACCTTTTGTATCTAGAGAGTTGATTTAATTGAGAATTTATTTAATTTTAGAAATTAAAATACTCAAATATGAGATAATTCAATTCCATTTTGAATTAAAATTGAATTTTTGAATGAAATGAAATTAATTTAATTAGAAGAATAAATTAATAAGTTTAAATATTAGATTTTAAAATTTAGGAAATTGAATTTAAGTAATTAATAAAGATTAATTAATTAAGGTTTATTAATTAATTAAAATCAATTATTTGATTAATTTTGGGGAAATTATTAGATGATTAGATTTAGATGGAAAAAGATGATTAATTAACAATTAAAAACCATTAATTAATAGAGGAAAATTAGTAATTTAATGTAAGGTAGCAAGTCTGTCCATTTTGGGGTGTCTACATTTTCCCCTCTTTGATACATTGTGGCTTGTTGCATTGTGTCAAATAATATTCTATTTTAATCCTGCCCTAGCTTTCCTCAACGATAATAAGTGGATTTATGCCCCCTCAAAAAAATTGAGTGAAATGTCGTGACAGGAGCATCAATTTGTTGAAACTACAAAATTATTGTTATGGCATCCTATAGTTCATTAAAGTAGTGTAGAGTGCTCAAGATATTAGTCGTGAAAGCTTTCAGGTCTCAGGATGATAAAATAGGGCTCCTTGAGGAATTGGGGTTTATGGTGATCATTTATAAATATCTTGTGTGTCCTTTAATTTGTCACTTTGCACTTTGGAGCTCCTAGTTCTCTGGTAAGATTTGTCTTCTACTTTATTTTTCTTTCTTTCTTATTTGAGTGATGGTGGGCCTTCTGGGAGTAATTCACCTATTTAACTGAGTTCGTACCTTTGATCGTCCAGAGGGCACAGGTGGTGAAGTGAGTTTTGTAACCTTTGTACATTTATTGCTTGTCATTAAAGCATTTTAAATTCAATTGCTTTAGTCTAAATTCCCATGTGTGCCATAATCAAGGCCGATTTTTCTGCAATTGTGAGTTTCATTTCATAATTGATGATTATGTTTTGCAATTGCTAAGTGTGTCACATTTTTCAGTTTAATTACCATAATTGCAAGTTGTGTTTCACAATTATTGTCTAGTTTTTGCAATCAATACAAATGTTTTGCACTACTATCTGAGTTTCACAATTACTTGTGTAGATTGAAAATTTGATTTTTAAGCACATGTTTGATTGTTTCTATTAATTTGGATACTAATAGGTGTTTTTAATTTTCTTTTTCAGATGAATGATGATGTTCTTTGATACCGAGAGTCTAGACCACTAGGTTTGGTATACCGATTCTATATTTATGAGGATGACAGGGATGTCCTTAGGAATTTAGGTCTTTACTAGGTTACTTAGATTTTTGATACATGTAATTTTCATTTTCCGACTGGAGAGTGCACTGTCACTCTTGAGGATGTGCATCGCATCCTATAGGTTCCTTTTAGCAAAGTTCACCTAGCAGCCTGGCCTCGCTACCTTATGTGAGATGTCTTATTTTCTTGTGGACCACTTAGGGATTTCTAATCCCTATGATATCCCATGGTCTAGATTTGGCCAAAGATTAGATAGATTGAGTACTCTACTAGTGAGTATGATCTGTGATATTCCGTGTCCTGACTGTAGGCAACATGGTTTCTCCATACGATGGGGAGCTGTTCTCTAGAGTATGGTGAGAGACCATACTATTTATGCATGGAAGCCATGTATACTTTCTAATATGTATTATCACATGTTATAAGTTGCTTACTATGGTGGTAAGTCACTTAGATACAGTGTGACCTTACTCCAGATCTAAGCGTGTGATTGCATAACTATTTATAGACCTATTGGTGCCTGTAATATTCCTACAGGGAGACCTTATGTATTTCTTTATGATGGAGTCATGATCCATTCCAATATGGGTCATATTATGAGGATGCACACCTTCATTTTTTCTGGTAGAGGAGGTTCATGATTGGTTGTGTCATTGAGCACATTCACATGATTAATTTAAATAATAATGATAGGGTGTTGTAGTAATTTGGAGAGCATGAGGATGTGAGTGATTCATATGCTTACTTGTGTAGAGGTCCAAAGAAATTACCCTCTGGGGAGCTATGATCTTCATCCATGTTGAGAGGACCAAGTTTGAGGGTCTACAACCTATTCCATGGATGTGGTGATCAACCACTCTTGATGCAGGTATATTTCTCTTGTTTGATATATTTCCTTTCTAATATATGATTCTCTCTAATTAGACTTGTATGATTTATTATCCATGTGGTACTGATGTTTAACCTATTTGTTGTGTAGGCACTACTCCATAATTTGATGCTTGGTGGATGCAGTCCTGGCCTCTTTCCTTGATAGATATTACCCAACCTTTTACTGGTGTTTTGATAAGGAGACCATGACAGAGAGGTGTTGATCAAGGGAGAGGTGGAGGGAGGGATGAAGATCAAGGTGGAGGGAGAGGGCGGTAGAGATGGAGGTCGAGGGGTTGGGAGAGAGGGAGGACAAGGGGGTTAGAGAGGTAGAGGGAGATATGGAGGGAGGGTGGATGGAGAGGAAATAGTGATGATCCTGATC
The DNA here is from genome assembly GCA_018584345.1 of Thuja plicata. Classification (NCBI taxonomy): domain Eukaryota; kingdom Viridiplantae; phylum Streptophyta; class Pinopsida; order Cupressales; family Cupressaceae; genus Thuja; species Thuja plicata. The sequence goes on from MU224510.1 coordinate 1,380,777, forward strand.
ATAGGAGAGGAGGAGAGAGATTTAGGACAAGAGGAGGTGGACCTAGGGTGAGTGGGACTACTCGGGTTTCTCTAGGAGTGATCCTAGAGGAGGAGGAGGGGATGGAGGAGGATGCACCTTAGCTTATGAGGAGGGTACAAAGATAGACTAATGAGGCATTGTTAGATAGAGATGAGGAGATATTCAATGTAGAGGAGGTAGGATATAGCTCCTTAGGCTCTAGCAGCAATGAGAGTGATAGTGATAGTGGTAGCAGTGAGGAGGATGAGGAGGAGGATTCTAGGGTTGCCAGAGATGAGGGACTTAGAGGCACTAGGAAGGAGGAAGATATGGATTTGGTGATGGGAGGTATGGAGGAGGATCCCATCGAGCTCTAGAATATGTCTTAGGATATATCATACCTTAGGCATACATTGGTTGTAGCGGAGGAGAGGGTCACAACAGAAGAGAGAAGGGTTACAACAGTTGAGAGAAAGGAGAGATAGGCTCATGTAGATGTTAGAGCCTACTTGGATGGTGTACAGGATCTATCTTTGAGAGATGTTCATGATGGGATTTGGAAATCAGGTCATCAGGCCTAGAGGGAGATTAAGTATTGGAGACGACACTATGAGGATGTTGTTCCTTTTTCCCAATGTGTACCCAGTTACAGTGCCTCTCAGAGATCCATTATATCATAGTGATCACAAAGTAGTGGTGTGGCACCTCCTTTTTAGCAGTAGTGGACAGGTTCTGAGATGTCACCCCCTCATTAGTCTGGTGGTGAGGGTGGGGGTAGAAGCTCTTCATTTTTTTGGCATTGTATCACTATGTACTTTTTTGTACGATTTTGTATCGATTCTGCACTAATATTGTACTGATTTTGTATTGATGGTGTATCAATATTTATAGGCATTGTGTTTATCACCTTGTTAGGTTTTATTTGAGTTGCCATGATCAAAAGCGTTCTACCCCCTTTTGATGTCTTCTTTGATGTCTTTCCCAATCCCCCTTCTGCAGAAGAAGTCCAAGTTAACAGAGCCTTGTGAGGTCAGCTTTACCTTCCAACTATTTCCTTTAATGTGTCATGAGCCCACCTTGTGAAAGTTAGTTCTTTCAGTCAAGTGTTGGTATCCTTCTACTCTTCATGAACCACTTTGAACCACTTTGAGCCTTGGTTCAAAGTAGTTCAAAGTAGTTCAATTAAATTTTCTGGCCTAATATTAATGATTACAGGTGGGACCTGTGACAAATCATCGAACCACTTCAAACCACTTTGAACCTCAGTTCAAAGTAGTTCAAAGAAGTTCAACGGAGGATTCAACAAAGCACAAGGGTAATATGACAATTGAGTTAATGACTGATGTGACACATCAGAGCATATTCACTGGAATGACAGTACGGTCATTTTGGAAAAGTAGTGGCCACGTGGGAAAGTCAAGCTAGAAATGTAGGTTAAGGTAGATGTTTTTTTGGCACGAACAAAGTGATAGCATTTAATGCACTAATAATGACTCAAGGGGTTTAATTAAACAAAGTAATGGCCAGATGTCACATTACCAGCTTTATTTCATTCCAGCCTACATGCCACATTTAATTATCTCTTGGATCATTTTCTAGCAAGAGTGAGTTTTATTTAAATTCCGTCCTTCAAGATCATTTCTTTTCAGAGCTAAGTTGTGGAGTCTTGGCTGCGAAGGATAGAAGTTTTGATTTTTCATTCAGCAGAGAACAGGTAACACTCAATAACCCCCCTTTTTTCTTCCTATTTTCTACGTGATTATGCACTTTTTTCAAAAAGATTGCAGTCCTTAATCTACCTGGGTAAAGAGAAAAGATGAGGTCTAGCATGCATTTCTTCCGAAACACCACGAATCTAGGTTATAGAACTCTAGTCATTATAGATACAGATTTTTTGGGAGTTGAAGTAGAAAAATTGGTTGAGGTTTTGAAAGACTCAGTAGAGAAGGAGCATATTGTGGAGTTCATGTCCAGTGGCTTACTTCAAGGTGCTACCTTTCCACCAGCTGTCATAAGTCTAGAACTAATCCAACAATGTATACACCATTATGATGCCAAATCCAAAAGTGTGTTGAATAATGAGGGTAAGAGTATTTTGACCATAAATAGAGAGATGATAATGCTAGTTTTCAAGATCCTAGATGAATCTTTTACTATTTTTAACCCCATCCAGTCACTTGCTCAATTATGAGAAAAGAGTGACAAGAAACTCAGTAACATCGCTTGGAAATGGACTATATCAAATTACAAAGGTGGTTCCAGATTACCCAAAGTTTTAACTAAAGACCATATGAAAATTCATATCCATAATATCATGGTTTTGTTGCATAGGATAAGAGGTTCAGAACAAGTAATTCCTTTTGAAGACTAGATGTATCACTTTATAGAAATTGTGTTGGAAGGAAAAAAAAGTATAGACTGGGTAGAGATAATTGCAAGTTCACTGAGAGACCAGCTCAAACAAGAAAAAGCTACACAAAAGGAATTCTACATGTCCTCCTACTTAACTTATTGTCTTTCATGCACCCAAGACCTTAATAGGATTCCTCATGAGCTGTGGAGCGAAGAAATAACCATTTTTGAATATTGTCCCTTGTTAAGGAAAGACAGGGTTCTAGAAGAGTATAGAAGAGTTCACGATGTTTTTCTTGGGAGATTGTGTAATCAACTGGCTAAAACCCCAAATCAGAAAATTTCCCCAAAAGCATAGAAACTATTTCAGAGTTTTAGGAGTTTCTATATTCAATTCCCTCTATTCACCTATCTAAGAGTTGGTGGTTTTGATGAAGAACCTCTTAGACTACCCATGTTCAGCTTTGATTGTTTCAATCTAGCAAAATTTTGTAGATATTTGTTTACAGTGATAAAGAATAATCTTCCAGAGGAAAAATGGGATTCTATGTTCCCAATAAGGCTTTGAAATTTGGTATGCAAGAATATGATAGATGCCTCAGTGATAGGTAAAAATTTGGTTGGTTTTCACATGCAATTTTATGATTCGAGGAGAGGGTTCAACAACAAAGGGTTTTCCATGAAGGTTTTCAACTTGAAAAAGTAGTCGGACCCAAATCTCCATTTGGAAGACTTGTGGGAAGATATAGGAGATGAAAAGGTGATTCAAAGGAGAGATCGATCCAGATTACTAGTTCCTCAAATTAAAAGTCTGCAGCTAAATTTTAACGTCTCTGGTGTGGTCAAAGATGAGTCAAAAATCATTGAACCTAGTTTTGGTGAACCTAATGTAGAAACTCTACCATAGGTGGATTGGAAAAGGGATGAAGAGGAAGACATCAAACTTAGAGCTAGGTTCATTCTAGTCTGCACAGATGTCTAGTTAAACAAGAGAAAGAAAAACAGGATGAGGGTCACTTCTCCTAAGAAAACTAGTGCAAGTTCAATCTCGATTGAAGTTCCATCTGTTTCCTCTAATATTTCCCTCTTAACCCCTCATGCAGGTAATTTTCCTCTGACTAAGAAAAGAGCAGTCCCCAGTGGACACCCCAGTGCACCCTGAACAATGTCAAGAACTAGAGCTGAAAGTCAATTCCAAATGGTTTCCCCAGACTCCAGTTTCCTTGACATTGATGTCAATGATGAAGATATCTCTTTTTCACTAGAGAAGGACAAAGGAATCTAGGATATAGTAATGGATAAGTATGAGGACCAGCAAGAAGACATGATGCCTACTAATAATGTTGAAAATAGGTTGGTGTCTAGTATGATTCCCCCTTGGCTGACAGAATCGGTGAGCAAGAAACATAGTTTCAAACCTCTCTCTCTGCCGGTTCAAGAAATTGTTACCAAATATGTTGTTCATGCTCTAAAAATGAAGAAGGTCAAGAGAAACAAAAGATTGACTATAGATCCTATCACAGGAAAAGTAACCATCAAGATAGTCACTTTCAAGCAGAAAGAAGGTATCCTTGAACCTGAAGCAGAGGATTTTGAAGTTACAAAGATGGAATTTGGGGTGGTAAATAGAGACACTCGAGATCACCTCTTCAAATTCTCAGCAGACCATATGCTTGGTCAGTCCTAGAATGATGGAAAAGAGAAGTGCGAGATTATACAACTCATAATCATGATGGATGAGTTCCTTAATTCACTCAACAAAGTTGGGGCTCTGCCTCTAACTCAATCTCCATAAGCTTTTGATCCTAATTCTGCACACAGTAAGAAAATGCTGAAACAAATGCATCAGGGTAGAGCCCTGATGGTGGCTATGAAAGACTGGATCAGTGGAATCATAATGGAAGGAAATAAGTTCATTCAAGAGTTTGTAACTACTTTTGCAAAAGGAGAAGCTATTATTGGGGAGATCCATAGCTTGATTCCAAGTTGGGAATCAAATGAGGAGAAATGTGTCACTATTGTATCCCAAGTTGCTGAGATAGAAGGATACAGAGTTGAAAAGTTCATGGCAAAGAACCCAATGAAAATGGTAGATGCATGCATGCTCTTCATTTTGAAAAAGAACTTGAGCTGGAAGAGAAGTTTGTTTAAGGCGGTGGTCTTGAGCATGCACACCATGGAGAAAGAGATCAAAGAGATGCATGCTAATTCATTAAAAGATATCAAGGTTGTGAACCCTTCACATATCCTTCAGTTCAAAAAAGGAAATATAAATGCAAAGGCTATGACCAAGAGTTTTGGGGATGTGATGAATGATATTAAATAAAAATAGGAAATAATAGCTGAAGATTTCACCAGGGTTGTTAATGTGGATTCCATGTTGTATCTGAATAGCAGATAGTTACCTAGACAGTTGGAGAAAATTTAGGATTTCAAATGGGAAAAGAATGCATGTCACGCAAAGTTGAATGGAGTAAAAATCCTCCAGTCTCATTTGATCCAAGAGCTGGTGACAACAATTTAGAGCTGGAAGCTAGTTCAAGAAACCATGTCTGGGGATAGTAACTAAAAGCGCATGATGTATTGTATGTCTATGTTTAAGTTATTTTTATTACAAAATAGTTGTTGTTAAAAAACTATTACTCTATCTTTATTTACTAGTCTGAACCCATTTATTTTCAATTAATTTGGGAGGCTGAGTTTTCAGGGAGGCCTCTCAGATTTGCTAAACTATATATGCTGAGGCATAAAACTTGGAAGGTTTAATTTTTGAATCTGTTAGACTTAGTTCAACATTTTCCAGTATTGTGTAAGTTTCGATTGTTTAAGAGGATTGAATAGAAAGACACAAGGGATCTAATTAATTTCAGACTTTGTTCTGTATGATCATGATATTCTAATGCAATGCTAAGTTTAAATCTATGAATTTGGACTTACAATATGTTAATTACTTTGTGAATTGATCTATTTCTCACTCTGCATTATGGTGAATGCATGATAACTATCTATCTTTCTGAATAATTCTCTTTCTTTTTATCTTTCAAGTGTACTGTGTTTTAGTCATAGAAACTGTGCTTTTATTTGATTTTGTTTCTTTATCTTTGTATTATCTGAGAATACCTAAATACCTAAGAGTATTTGGGAGATCCTATGTGCTTTTAGGTTAAAAGTAGAATCATTGGTTTTAAATTGAGAAATTCATTAGATGTTTCTGATAGGGAGATGTACCTCAAACAATTCAAAGGGAAGAAATTATCTCATGCTTACCAAACTATTGTAGAATAATTTGTTTCCAAAGAGGCATAGAGTTAGTATATTTTGTAATTAAAGCGGAGATAAATCTGTTCACCAACATATTTTTGGTGACTCTACTAGGGAGTGTGCTATCAGAAGACTAGTAAGTAGTTGTATTTCCACGAATGAATAAATTATTGTGATGCCCACTATTGTGATTCCTGGGCAGGAAGAAGTACCTCAGTGCTGTAACTAGATTTGTTTTTCTTAGATACTCAAGAAGACATAATCACGGATCTTCACTACCTGGCATGGAAATTGAAAGAGAGCAACCAACAATACCAACAAGTTTTCCTAGTCCTAGAAGAAGAGGAAGAATTGGGGAGTGGTTGAGAGGACTTCCCATTGCTTAGGAAGATGCAGTTGTAGATAGAGTGGCACAAGGTCCTTAGAGGAACCTGGGGTTTGATCTTGATAGTGAAGCTGGCTGAGAAAAGGTACATAAGAGGTGATTAGAGAAAAGGTTTGATCGATGCAGATTTTGAAGCCTTGAAAAATTTGAGCTTTTTCCCTGATTTTAATACCCCAAAGAAAAGGAGAACCAAGACCTCTAGCAGACCCCCTTCACCTTATAGTAGACCCACTGTATCAGCAATTGTCCAAGCTATTATCCCACCAGGTATTGTGATACCTTCAGTTTTTAATACTCAACCCTTGAACTTTCAACACCCACTCATGGCCACCAATCAACCATGGGGTCAAAATATAGGCCCTTTGAGCTTAGGAGTCAATGCTCTTGCTTCTCTTCTAAAGGGAGCTATTCAATTTTTACCCAAGTTCAATGGATACAGAAAGACAAAAACTGAAGATCATTTAAGTGCTTTTCACACAGCATGTGGTATTCTCAGTGTCCCTACTCAGGAAGTTGCTATGAGGATTTTTGTAAGGACTTTGACTAATGCTACAACTGATTGGTTCAATCACTTACCTCATGGCTCTATTACTATCTAGGATGATATGAAAGATGTTTTTGAAGCAAGATTCAAAACCCTCAATAATGAAATCTCACTATTTCTTTAGTTGAGCCAGCTAAAGAAAGAGATACATGAACCTATGCAAGAATTTTTAGCTAAGTTCAACCGGATTTTGTGAAGAATTCCTGCTAATTCTGCCCCCAGCAATGAAAATAAGAAGATATTCTTTCTCAATGTGGTACCTCCCAATATAATATTTCACCTATTGAAAGATGGAGCAGCCAATTTGAATTTCACACAAAGGCAAGCCATTGAGCTTGAGGATACATTCATCATGGAAGGAAAGTGGAAGAGGGAAGTTCAATTCATGGGTGCCTCCTCATTTGCTATGATTGATCTTTTGTTATAGAGGTTGATGAATGACATGGAAATGCTAAAAAGATAACAAAATAAATCCAATTCCCCATATCAATCCCCTTATCAAGATGTCTGTCAAAAATAGTTTGGTCGATCCCATGGTAAGGTTCCACTCTTAACAGGATCACAGCCTAGGCTGCAGATTGAACTAGCACCTAAAGAGACCATGTGTTCTTTCCATTTGATGATAGATCATGATGGTGAGAGGTGCCTAGACTGGCTCAGATGTCTTCAGATAAATGCAAACAAGGATACTATTGGGATTGAAGAGTACCGAGTAGAGAAAACCCCTTCTGATATTGGGCACTCAAGTTCTTTTTATCTAGAATATGATTCTGATTCTGAAAGAGGTGGGGGTGTACTGGTGACTCTACAAGATCCTTCATGTACTTTCCTCACCAGAAATCAAAGAAATCAAAAATTTACTCCTGACGCGGGTACATCTATTGCTTTTCTGAGGAATAAAGAAGATGGAAATGGTGATGCCTCATCAACTCTGAAGAACTTAGGAATTAAAGTCTTACAAAAGGTAATGCAACTCCTACCCCTCTTGCTTTTGATTTTGTTGAATTTTGTAAAACAACTTCCATTACCATCTCCCCAGCTGAATATTTAAAGATGAATCGTAGAGAATTAGACAAGTTGGTTAAATATGTGAAGGCAGATTTGAGTTTGAATACCCAACCAAATAAACCTCTTATAGGAGAAACAACCACAATTGAAGAGCCTACTATTTTTGTATCCAAAGATAGCCTGTAGATACCTGATGATTATCCTTATGTCAGCTCTGTAGAAAATGAGATAGAAGAAAAGAAGTCAAATCCTTTTTACATCTCTTTACTATTAAATGCAAAAAAACTTAGAAATTGTATAATTGACTTTGGTGCCTCTGATAATATAATGCCCACCCCAATCACCAAAGCCCTCAATCTTACTCTTGTGTGATGAAAATGTGTCACACTTCTATGAATCATTCCATCCAAGGTTTCTCAAGAATGAGGCCTCAAATATCGAATCATAGCTCTCTATTCATGGAGTGCAAAGGTGTGTAATGGAGGCCCTCAGATTGACCTAGTTAGTGCCTATGCAAGTACACCATGAAATGAGAGATTCAATGCATGAAAATGAGATCTACTCTATATGATAATAATGCATGAAAAGAAATTAATCTAAATGATAACAATGCATGATTAATCTATGAAAGGAAATATGCAAATCTAATCTATGAAAATAAACATGAATAGCCATGGATGCAAGAAGAAGAAGACAAGAAGAGAGAAGTTGCAATATCCAAGCTCAAGTTCTCAAATCCTCCTCCAAATTTTCTCTCCAAACCTATAGCATAACAATACTATAATTGTGGATGATCTCTAAATGAGAATGAGAGATTTGCTTATATAGGAAAGTGAACGGTTGAGATTAAGAGGCAAAAAGAATTGATCAATGGTTGAGATTAAGAGGCAAAAACCCACCACTTAGGAAGATGTGATGAAAAAGGGATTTTTATTTAATTTAATTT
>MU224510.1:1396751-1455674 GCA_018584345.1 Thuja plicata
CTCATTCTTTTCTGCAAATTCATCAATCTTTACATTTGCACTTTCAACTATTTTGTTAGAAGCCTTGATTAGACATTTAAAAGCTTTGATTTTGGTAGAATACCCCAGAAAAATGCCTTCATCACTTCCGGCATCAAGTTTTCCATTTCTATCATCTTTTAAGACATAACATTGACTGCCAAATATTTTGAAGTAACTTACATTGGGTGTTTTACCATACGATAGCTCATAAGGAGTCTTCTTTGATTCCTTTCTTAATTGTACTTTGTTAAGTGTGTAGACAATAGTGCTAATAGCTTCCCTCCAAAAGATCTGGGTGATGTTCTTCTCTATCATCAGTGTTCTAGCACAATCAACTATTGCTCTGTTCCTTCTTTCAGCAATTCCATTTTGTTGTGGTGTTCTTGGTGCAGAAACCTATCTTTTTATACCATTCTCATTACAGAAATTAGTGAATTCATCTGATATAAATTCTCCTCCTTTATTTGATCTCAAACATTTTAGATCCTTACCACTTTGTTTCTCTACCATAGCTTTATACCATTTAAACATCTTGAATGCTTTAGATTTTTCTTTTAAAAACATGACTGTCATCATTCTAGAATAATCATCAACAAAGAGAATAAAGTATCTATCTCCATAATAGCTCTTTGTCCTCATAGGTCCACATAAATTAGTATGGACTAATTCTAGAATATCATCATATGTATGGGTTTTTCTTTTGAAACTAGACCTTGTCATTTTACCTCTTTGACAGTTTTTGCACATGATGTCTGGCTTTGTCATCGTCGGTAAGCCTCTTACACTTTTTTTCTTTCTTATCTTCATCATGTTGTCAAAGTTCACCTGACACAACCTTTTGTGCCACAGCCATATGTTTTCACTTCTAGTAATCAAACAAGTGGGGTTAGTGTCATTTAGATAGAATAAATTACCTTTGGTCTGTTCACCGGTACCAATCAATGTTCCTGATTCATTGAAGATCTTTGCCTTCTTGTTCTCAAATGCTATTTTATGACCTGAATTATTTAGCTAAGAAACACTCAACAGATTATAATTCAATCCTTTTACCCAATAAGAATTTTCACAATTAATCAGGTTATTCAGCATTACTGTTCCTTTACCTTCGATTTGACAAGGAGAATCATTTCCCATTCTTATTGTACCACCTTTATAGTATTCAAAAGTTTTAAACTTTTCTTTGTCATCGGTCATATGGTGAGTGCAGCCACTATCTATAATCTAGATATCATTTTTGCTAATCTTAGATATGAGTGCAGTTTCTTCATACCTTTCATCTTCATCTAAATCATCCTTCACAACTACAAACACTATCTCAACATCATCATCCAGTTCTGTGTCAGTATCTTCATCTTTGCAAGCAGCTAGATAGCTAGCCTTTTTTCCTTTGTCCTTGTAACCTTGGGTATCACTTCTTTCTGATCGTCAATAACCTCTATAATATTTGTTATCACCTCTATCAGATTTCTTCTCAAAAGATCTGTTATCACTTCTGTCATCTTTTCTTTTAGGACATCTTGCAGCAAATTGTCCAATCTCTTTACAATTAAAACATACAAGTGGTAACTTACCTTTGTATCTACCTTTGCCTCTTAGCATTATTCTTGCCATGAGTGCTTCAATTTCATCTAGATCTTCTTCTTCACTTTCGCTTTCACTGTCTTTTCTAGATGAGTGTCTTTGGCTAGATTTTCTTATTCTCACAGAAGACTTGAATGCAAGCTCTAAGCTTGGTGAGACACTATTATCAAAGTTATTCATCTCAAATGAAATCAGTCTACCAATCAAGCTATCAAGAGTGACTGTATTATTTTCTACTACTCTTATTTCTTGAATAGCAGAGACTCTAATAGCATATGTAGGCAATAAGGTTCTTAGGATTTTACTTACCACTATCTCCTCTTCAAGTGTACCTCCAACACCTTGTATAGCATTGACTACTTCTTTTATTCTAGTGTTGTACTGTGTGATGTTTTCACCTTCTTTCATTCTGAGATCATCAAAATTTCCTCTAAGGCTTTCTTCCTTGGCTCTCAGAACATTTGCATCACCTCCATGTACAAGTTTCAACTTGTCCCACATTGTCTTTTCATTTTTTCAATCTTTGACATCTTCAAATTCAGCATTAGAGAGTGAGGCTAAAAGCTCTATAACCATGCAGTTATGTTCATGCTTTACTCTCAATTGATCCACTGTCAATGGTCGTGTAGGCAACACATATTCAATTTCTAAGTATTGAGTAATATCATTGCTAATACCTGATAAGTGAAGCTTTATCCTACTTTTCCATGAAGCAAAGTTGTCCTTGTTCAACTTGGGCACATCTTGTCTATTCAGCTTGTGATATTTTACTTAGGTCTTGAAACCTTCCTTCTAAGCACACAAGCTCTGATACCAATTGTTAGTACTAACTAAGAGGGGGGGGGGTGAATCAGTGGCCTCAATAATTTATCCAATTTAAACTTTAATCCACCAATCAATACTTCTCAAATTATTAAGTCCCAACAAGATGCATGCCTTTGAAATATTTGAAACAAATAACTGTCTGTCAGTTTACCTTATCTGTCCTATTTCTCCTTGATAACTGATAAGAAGTAAACTATATTTACCGATACTCAGTAAATATGCAGAGTATACCAGTCAATCCATAAATGCATATGTAGAATGTAAAACACTAAAGTAATCAACCATACACACATAACACAAGGATTTTAACGTGGAAACCCTGTTAAGGGAAAAACCACTGGGACCGGTACCCCAAATTTTCACTCTTCTAAAGTGAGCCCTGTTAGGAGCCAACCCCGTTAAAGGTTACAAACACACTGTTAAGTGCGACCTTGTTAGAGGATTTTCAATACATAGGTTTTCACTAAGTATCTGGCATCTACGCTACCATCCTTGAATCAGTCTCGTGACTGTCAATAGGCTTTATGCAAAATCTTACTACCATCCTTGAATCAGCCTCCTTCTTAGACTGTCAATAGGCTTTAGGTAAGACTGGTGCTACTATCATAATTCAACCTTCTGGTAATCTATTAGGATATACCCCAATTACAAAAGACTGTTAAGACCTGCTCTGTTAAGAGACTTTAATGCTTCAATGGTTAAACTGAAACAAAATGACCTGTTTCTAATGCAACTGAATTGCAGATTTTTAGATCTATTTACTTACAATGACTTTCTGATCAATGTATCAATTCAATTCCTTTGTACTTAACTCTTTTTTCTTTGTGATGTTGTGGTTCACTGTCCATCGGTGTCTGTAGAATTCTTTTGCTCTCCCTCAGCTTGATTGATCAGGACTGCATGAAGTTAATCCTTCATCAGTTTCTCTTCAGTATCTTCTATCAGTTCACTCCCCCATGTATCTAATTGCATATCGACCATACTGGAATGAATTATGCTTGTCTCTTAAATAGACATGATTTTCCTTAATTCTAGGTTCTTTGATTCTTGATTCTTGGCATGAAAAACAATCCAGCAAAATTGATTTATGGCTTTAACACTTGATTTATCTCGTAGTTATCTTCTTGCGAACTATACAAATCACTTACTTAACTGTGGTTGAATAAAACAAATAAAACAACCAGTTAAGTTTATCATTTAGCTCTGCCAGCTAGATATTTTGTCATTTTCTGATCTCTCTATTCCGTCGGTCAATTCTACAGTTCGTCACTGGTGACAACTGCCAGTTCTATCAGTGTCGCTTCAGTTAACTTTGGGATCTCCGTCCATCGGGCATCATTGGATCTTTGTTCGTCAGGAAATACTATTTTTACCTCGTCGGGTATCATGTGATTCTACTTCATCAGGCAACATTGTCTTTACCTTGTCAGGCATCACTGTGACTTTAATCTCTGTCTTTACTGATGGTGTGCACTCCGCCAGTGTAGTCTATCACTTAGTGAATACTAGACTTTTATGCATTTCTGAAAGCATAACCTTTGTTCCATTGGTTCTCTAAAGTCTTTGGCATGATCATACAGATGATATCAAGTTGACATAAATGACAATACAAACCATTAACTAATTTAATGTCTTGCATCATCTTCAACTTAATATAGTCAATCATTTAATCAGTTATATGTCATCATGTTCAAGGATGTGTATCACTTTGTTAAGAACTATGAGAAATGTTATTTTTTTACTGGGCACCCACAACTTGCAGCATTTCTCCTCAAGCCTATGATTGTTGAAGAGCCTTTTAAACAGTGGGGTATATATTTTGTTGGACCACTGAACCCTCTGTCCAGTGTGGTGCATGTGTACATTTTAACAACCATAGATTACTTCACCAAGTGGGTGGAAGTAGTCCCAATCAAGAAGGTGAATTCTCAAGTTGTATGTGGCTTTCTACTGAACTATATCTTTATCAGGTTTGGGATTCCAATCAAGATAGTGGCAGACAATGCTACATATTTTTCTTCGAGAGAAATTTTAGCTTTTTGTTATGAACATGGGATATAATTGACTCATTTGTTGGATTACTTTCCACAAGGAAATGGCCAAGTGGAGTCCAACAATAAGAATCTGGTAGCTATAATGAAAAATTTCTTGAATGAAAATCCTCGTGAGTGGCATAAGAAGTTATATGAAGCATTATGGGCTAACAAAATTACTCCCAAAAGAGCTATTGACATGTCTCCTTTTGAACTTTTGTATGGGATAGGGTCTCATGTATCCTTACCTCTTGAATTATCCATGGCTAAGCTACAAACAGTAATTGAAGACCAATATTTTCAAATTCCCTGGAGAAATGCATCATGTACCTAAATAAACTAGAAGAGGAGAGAGATGACTTGGTGGACCATATTACAGAGCATCATCTAAAATTTAAGTAGATCTTTGATATGAGGTCTCGTACCAGAAAGTTCATGGAGGAAGATGAAGTGCTATTGTGGGACAAAAGAAAGGTGCCCAAAGGTTCTCATGGGAAATTTGAATCTTTGTGGAAAGGATCGTTCATTATCATAGAAACAATTGGTCCCAATGCTTTTCATTTGTCCTACCCAGATGGTGTCAATCTTCCATTCACCTATAATGGGAAGGACCTAAATTTTTTCAAGTTGTAATGGTGTTCTAAGTCCCCCTGTACATATTAGTTAGTTTTCTTTTCTTTCCTTAGTCGTAGTCCAGTTGTTTTGTCCTTTTTCCCTTTAGTTTTTAGTTTTTGTGAAACCAGTATTTAGAGTTCTCTGTAGTTTTGACAACTTGCAGTCCCCAGACAAAGCCAGCGTTAGGGTCTATTTGAGTCACCATGATCAAAAGCGTTCTACCCCCCCTTTTGATGTTTTCTTTTAAGTCTTTCCTAATCCCCCTTATGCAAAATAATTCCAAGTTAACAGAGCCTTGTGAGGTCAGTTTTACCTTCAAACTATTTCCTTTCATGTGTTAGGAGCCTATCTTGTGAAAGTTGGTTCTTTCGATCAAGTGTTGGTATCGTTATAATCTTCATGAACTAATTTGAACCTCATTTAAAATTAGTTCAAAGAAGTTCAATTAAATTTTCTAGCCTAATATAGGTGATTGCAGGTGGGACCCGTGACACGTCATCAAACCACTCTGAACCTCAATTCAAAGTAGTTTAAAGAAGTTCAATGGAGGATTCAACAAAGAACAAGGGTGATATGACAACTAAGTTGATGGTTGATGTGATACATCAGAGCATATTCATCGTAATGATAGTATGGTCATTTTGGAAAACTAGTGGCCACATGGGAAAGTCAAGCTGGCAATGAGAGTTAAGGCAGATGTTTTTTTGGCACGAACAAGTGATAACATTTAATGCAGTAATAATGACTCAAAAGCATTTAATTAAACAAAGTAATGGCTAGATGTCACATCAGAAGCTTCATTTCTTTCTAGCCTAAGTGCTGCATTTAATTATCATCTCTTGGATAATTTTCCAGCAAGAGTGAGTTTTCTTTAAATTCTATCCTTCAAGCTCATTTATTTTCAGAGCTAAGTTGTGGAGTCTCGGCTGTGAAGGATAGAAGTTTTTATTTTTAGTTCAGCAAAGAATAGGTAATGCTCAATAACCCACCTTTTTGCTTCCTATTTTCTGCATGGTTATTCCCTTTTTCCAAAAAGATTGCAGTCCTTAATCTACCCGGGTAAAGAGAAAAGATGAGGTCTAGCATGCATTTCATTGGAAACACCACGAATCTAGGTTGTAGAACTCCAGTCATCAAAGATACAGATTTTTTGGAAGTCAAAGTAGAAAAATTGGTTGAGGTTTTGAAAGACTTAGTAGAGAAGGAGCATAATGTAGAGTTCATGTCTTATGGCTTACTCCAAGCTACTGCCTTTCCACCAGCTGTCATAAGTCTAGAACTAATCCAGCAATGTATACACCACTATGATGCCAAATCCAAAAGTGTGTTGAATAATGAGGGTAAGAGTATTTCAACCATAAATAGAGAGATGATAATGTCACTTTTCAAGATCCCAGATGAATCTTTTTCTATTTTTACCCCCACCCAGTCACTTGCTCAATTCTGAGAAAAGAGTGACAAGAAACTCAGTAACATCGCTCCGAAATGGACTATCAAATTACAAAGGTGGTTCCAGATTACCCAAATTTTTAACTAAAGACCATATGAAAATTCATATCCATAGTATCATGGTTTTTTTACATAGGATAAGAGGTTCAAAACAAGTATTTCTTTTTGAATTCTGGATGTATCACTTTATAGAAATTGTGTTGGAAGGAAAACAAAGTCTAGACTGGGAAGAGATAATTGCAAGTTCACTGAGAGACCAGCTCAAACAGGCACAAGCTACACAAAAGGAAATCTATGTGTCCTACTTAAATTTTTGTCTTTCATGCACCCAAGACCTTACTGGGATTCCTTATGAGCTGAGGAGAAAAGAGATAACCATTTTTGAATATTTTCCCTTGTTAAGGAAAAACAGGGTTCTAGAAGAGTATAGAAGAGTTCAAGATGTTTTTCTTGGGAGATTGTGTAATCAGCTGGCTGGAACCCCAAATCAGAGAATTTCCCTAGAAGCACAGAAATTGGTTCAGATTTTTGGGAGTTTCTATATTCAATTCCCTTGGTTCAAATGTGGTTTTGATGAAGAACCTCTTAGACTACATAGGTTCATCTTTGATTGTTTCATTCTTGTAGAAGTTTGTAGACAGTTGTTTATTGTGATAAAGAATAATCTTCCAGAGGAGAAATGGGATTCTATGTTCCTAATAAGGCTTGGAAATTTGGAATGCAAGAATATGATAGATGCCTCACTGATAGGAAACAATTTAGTTGGTTTTTACATGCAATTTTATTATTCAAGGAGAGGGTTCAACAACAAAGGGTTTGCCATGAAGGCTTTCAGCTTGAAAAAGAAGTCGGACCCAAATCCACATTTGGAAGACTTGTGGGAATATATAGGAGATGAAAAGGTGATTCAAAGGAGAGATCACTCCAGATTACTAGTTCCTCAAATTAAAAGTTTGGAGCTGAAGTTTAACGTCTCTGGTGTGGTCGAAGATGAGTCAAAAATCATTGAACCTGGTTTTGGTGAACCTAATGCAAAAAATCTACCAGAGGTGGATTGGAAAAGGGATGAAGAGGAAGACATCAAAATAAGAGCTAGGTTCATTCTAGCCTACACAAATTCTGGTTAAATAAGAGAAAGACAAATGGGACGAGGGTCACTTCTCCTACGAAAACTAGTGCAAGTTAAATCTCGATTGAAGTTCCATCTGTTTCCTCTAAAATTTCCCTCTTGACCCCTCATGCAAGTAATTTTCCTCCGACTCAGAAAAGAGAAGTCTCCAGTGGACACCCCACTTCTCCCTAAACAAGGTCAATAACTAGAGCTAAAATTTAATTCCAAATGGCTTCCCCAGACTCATGTTTCCTTGACATTGATGTCAATGATGAAGATATCTCTTTTTTAGCAGAGTAGGACAAAGGAATCCAGGATACAGTAATGGATAAGACTGAGGACCAGAAAGAAGATGTGACACCTACTAAGAATGATGAAAATAGGCTGGTGTCTAGTATGATTCCCCCTTGGCTAACAAAATTAGTGAGCAAGAAGTGCAGTTTCAAACCTGTCTCTCTGTCGGTTCAAGAAATTGTTACCAAATATGTTGTTTGTGCCCTAAAAACAAAGAAGGTCAAGAGAAACACAAGATTGACCACAGATCCCGTCACAAGAAAAGTGACCACCAAGATAGCCACTTTTAAGTAGAAAGAAGGCATCCTTGAACCTATAGCAGAGGATTTTGAAGTTACAAAGATGGAATTTGGGGTGCTGAACAAAGAAACTCAAGATCACCTCTTCAAATTCTCAGTAGACAATATGCTTGGTCAGTCCCAGAAGGATGGAAAAGAGAAGCCTGAGCTTAAAAAACTTGTAATCATGATGGCTGAGTTCCTTAATTCACTTAGCAAAGTTGGGGATCTACCTCTAACTCAATCTCCATAAGCTTTCAATCCTAATTCCGTAGACAGTAAGAAAATGTTGAAATAAATGCATCAGGGTAGAGCCCTGATGGTGGCTATGAAAGACTGGATCGGTGGAATCATTATGGAAGGAAATAAGTTCACTCAAGGGTTTGTAACTACTTTTGTAGAAGGAGAAGCTCTGATTGGGGAGATCCATACCTTGATTCTAGGTTGGAAATTAGATGAGGAGAAATGTGCCGCTATTGTATCCCAAGTTGCTGAGATAGAAGGATACAGAGTTGGGAAGTTCCTGGTAGAGAACCCAATGAAAATGATAGATGCGTGCATGCTATTCATTTTGAGAAAAGAACCTGAGTTGGAAGAGCAGTTTGTTTAAGGTGGCAGTCTTGAGAATGCACACCATGGAGAAAGAGATCAAAGAGATGCATGCTAATACATTAAAAGACATCAAGTTTGTGAACTCGTCAGGTATCCTTTAGTTCAACAAAGGAAATATAAATGCAGAGGCTATGACCAAGATTTTTGCGGACGCGATGAATGATATTAAAGAAAAAGAGGAAATAACAGCTAAAGATTTCACCAGGGTGGAGTCTATGTTGTATCTGAATAGGGGACAACTACCTAGATAGTTGGAGAAAATTCAAGATTTCAAATGGGAAAAGAATGCATGTCGTGCGAATCTAAATGGTGTAAAATGCCTCCACTCTCATCCGATCCAAGAGCTGGTGAGTACATTTTAGAGATGGAAGCTGGTTCAAGAAGCCACATCTAGGGATAATAACTGAAAGCGTGTGATGGATTTTATGTCTATGTTTAAGTTATTTTTATTACAAAATAACTGTTGTTAAAAAACTATTACTCTATCTTTATTTACTGGTCTGAAACCATTTCTTTTTGGTTAATTTGGGAGGCCTCTTGAATTTCCTAAACTATATATGCTTAGGCATAAAACTTGGAAGGGTTAATTTTTTAATTTGTTAGACTTATTTCAACATTTTCTGGTATTGTTTAGGTTTCAGTTGTTTAAGAGGATTGAATAGAAAGACACAAGGGATCTGATTAATTTCAGACTTTGTTCTATATGATCATGATATTCTAATGCAATGCTAAGTTTAAATCTATGAATTTGGACTTACGATATGTTAATTACTTTGTGAATTGATGTATTTCTCACTCTGCATTGTGGTGAATGCATGGTAACTGTCTATCTTTTTGAATAATTCTCTTCCTTTTTATCTTTCAAGTGTACTGTGTTTCAGTCAAAGAAACTGTGCTTTTCTTTGATTTTGTTTTTTAATCTTTGTATTATCTTAGAATACCTCAATACCTAAGAGTATTTGGGAGATCCTTATGTTCTTTTAGGTTAGAAGTACAATCATTGGTTTTAAACTAAGAAATTCATTAGATGTTTCTGATAGGGAGCTGTACCTCAAACAATTCAGAGGGAAGCAATTATCTCATGCTTACCCAACTATTGTAGAATAATTTGTTTCCAAAGAGGCATAGAGTTAGTATATTTTGTAATTAAAGTGAAGACAAATCTGTTCACCAACACACCTTTATGTCAGACTTGGGACTGTCTATTGTATTCAGCCATATGATATATGAGATGCTTCTATTTATGACATGTTTCTATATGATGTCCAACTTTTTTATATATGTTTCCTCTTTATATGTTGATTCACTTTATGAGATGCTTTATGGTTATATGCATTATATGTGATTCTAATATGTAGACTCTTAGGGCCCATTTGTTTCTAAGTATTGACTAGGAATTGGCATACCCGCATGCTGGTATTGTCAAATTTAGTGTTTGGTTCCAAAATGAAAAATAGGAATAGGGTTATGCGAGTTCTAATTTTGTGGATTTTTGAGCATTCCACAATTCCCCATCAGGACCTGGAATTGGAACAAAAGTGAATGATTTGGGACCTATCTCAATTCCCATTTTTCAGGATTTTTGTTTTTGCATCTTTTTATCTATCGCTGCTGATGTGTCAGAGAAGGGTTTCACATTTCTGCTGCCGCTACGTGAGAGGAAGAGTTACAACAACTGTTCTACATATTTTGACTGAGATACCCTTCAGCACCCTTCAGTAGCAGCATTTGAACCAATTGATTCATAAGCTATTTTCTGGAAGAAGCACATGTTGATCGAGCTGATTCAAAAGTTGCTCCCACAGCTTCGGTTTAAGTTGCTCCCATGACTTTGATTCAAAAGTTGCTCCCACAGCTTTGGTTTAATTTTCTCCCAAATAAAAGCTTCAATGAGCATTAGGATAGAGGCATAACTTTTGAGTGTCCGTGCAGCCTCACACATAAATTTTTTGATACAGGGTTTAAGTTTTGGTTGATCAAAGGCATAACCCACCAGGGAGAGGTAAGGTTTCTTTCTTGGTTTTGATAGTGATTTAGGCATAATTTCTTGTAACGCCAACCCTTTGTATGCAATATAATTTCCATTTATTAAAGGAAAATGTATCAATGGGATGGTCTCCATGAAGTTTCCCTAGTTCACTACTTTCCCTTTCATGCAGCCTCACACATACATTTTTTGCTTTGAGGTTTAAGGTCCAGATCCTATAGTCGGAGATCCCAATTCCTGTTGATCAAAGGCATAACCCACCGGGGAGAGGTAAGGTTTCTTGCTTGGTTTTGATAGTGATTTTCTTGGTTTTGATAGTGATTTAGGCATAATTTCTTGTAACACCAACCCTTTATATGCAATATAATTGCCATTTATTAAAATAAATTATATCAATGGGCTGGTCTCCATGAAGTTTCCCTAGTTCACTACTTTCCCTTTGTTTTTTTCTTCCACATGTGCATACTATAACATCATTTCAAACTGTTCCTTTTCAACCAATTCTTTATCTTTATGAATGTGCACACCACCAATATTGGTGACTATGTTTGTGAAAAACTTCTTTCTACTACGCTCTTGAAATCTTTCAAGGCTTTTTCAATAAATCAGATCCTATTGTATTTATAATACTGAAATGGATGTGATATGGAATCCTATTGAACAGTTGATGCACCTTGTTTTACTCCTCACATGTCAGTATTGTATCGAATATTTCTTGCTCCATGTTTTCTATTCTAGATTTTGTAGATAAAACCTTTCCATCTATAATATCTATCAAAATCAACATTTTTAGTGATGATAAATGTCTGTATTGACTCCAAAATCCTTATTTCAATCTGTGAATCTGAGTTCCTTTTTTTTGTATTCCATAGTACACAAAAAAAGCCTCGTATCCTTAGTATTTTGATGGATTCCAAACTGTGAAATGTTCGATTCTGGAGTACTCTACAAACATTTTATGGGTCATTATCCTTCATTGGAGAAACTTTCCTTATCGGAAAGCTCCCAATTTTGCTTTCTAATTTATCGATGAGACTTAAAACTCCATGTCACAACCACTCTTTCACTTATTACAAGGAGGAGAAGCTTGTATCCATTCATTTGAAATGTTAAATGTTAAAAATGATGCCCAAACTATTAAAATTTCTTAAGAGCTCAAAGTTTTTATCTAAATATTGAAAATGCATTATGTAATGGAGTCTCATAGCTCATCCACTGAGTTTCAATATAATTTTGAAAGTAAAAATTTAAAAATATGTTAGTGGAAAATGTATAATTAGATTAGCTCCATCAATTGTATCACATAGATGAGATAGTTGTTAAGGAACATTATGATTATTGTTCTCATGATTCAACTATGTAGTTTTTGAGTCAAACTGATTGACCCACAAATGGTTCATACGACACAACACTTACTGAGGGTTTTGCACATGGGGTTGTGATCTAAGCAGGCTTACCCTAGAAGAAATTCTATCATTAACATGCTTGAGTTGTAATCTAAGTGGGCTTACCCTTGGAGAAATTCCATGGTTAGCATGCTTGAGCTGTAATCTAAATGGGATTACCCTTGGAGAAATTCCATGGTTAACACGCTTGGGTTGTAGTACTGGGATAAGTTACCTTATAGTAAGGCCAAATATTTCACATATGGGCTTACCCTTGGAGAAATTCCATGGTTAACACACTTGAGTTGTAGTACAGGGATGAGTGACCTTCTAGGAAGGCTGAATGTTTCACCTCTGTGTGACACACCTAGATGCAATGAATGCTAAGTGTACCATTCACTCTCCTAAGAAATGGGTTTCTATGAACTCGTGAAACATAGGTCAATTCGTTTGACTCAAAAACTATACAGTTGAATCCTAATAAAAATATCATAATTTGACTTGCTGCAAAAAAATATCTACTACTTATCAATTGCTAAGGAACATGTTTATAGGATTTCCCATGTGGTTCACTTTACTTCTTTGTAGTATTTCTATTTAAGTTCCTTATGATGGAAGTTTGAACTGAAATAAGTTTAACATATCAGAAGGTATTTTTGGTATATTTACGTTCCAACATATCAAAGCGCATGATAATTAAAGTTTGAGCACTGTTATTGTCTACAACACACAGGCCATAAAATGGAGCTTGTAACTTTGTACATGTGATACCAGTTGAAAATATACCCATTTTCCTTAACTATTTATAGATTTGCAATGAAGCATCCACATGACCATGCACCCTTTAACTTCCTGACTTACAAAGTTGGTATGCTACCTCAAGAGGTCTACTAAAAAGTTAAACAACAAGATATTCAATTGCTTATATACCATAATCCATATTTGACCAGAGCAGATTGTCAAGTATGGATTATATGACCAGTGCTGATTGTCAAGTATAATGAATTCTCATTAATGTACTTATCTAATAAAAGTGAATTTCACCACACACACAAGAATGATGGGTCTGAATGTATGGTAACTTCAAGGTGGTTGTGGAAATGAAATTGACTACAAGAATTATTACATAAGTATATGAAAGAAAACTGATACAAATGGAAGCTTCATGGAGAATGTGAGAATAAAAGAAAGTGCTAGAAATTTTACATAAACTTCCATATAAGAAGAAAGAAGACACATACAATGATCTGACAACTTAGAGATTCATCATCTTTCAAGATTTCACTCACAAGCCAAGGAGTCTTAGATGATCCTTGCATCCTCATACCACAACTAATAGACATATTTAAACAAAATAGGCTATGACCCAACCACCAGCAACAACACAACTGCTCGCCTAGTTGAGTTGCCAGTCTTAAATAAAATTGAGACTAAGTATTGACTGCTACACTGCACATTCCCCTGGTAAGATGGAAGAGCATAAGAAAACTTATGTTATCCATAACAAATTAGTGAGTATAAATTACAAACAAATCCTCATTTACAATGGGCACTTTCAACTAACTATATGTTGTTAGTGAGTGCGGAACATAGGTCACTCATCAACATTTCCACATTGCCATTGTCACCCATCTACCTACTAACATGGTTACTTGTCCTTGTAAGATAGTGCTAACATGACCTAAAAAATAAGTATATTTCCACACATGTATCATCATATAATTGATGAGCTAACATTTGTTTGATAAATACAAAATATCAAAATAGTTATTTTTCTTCCCAGGTTACTGGGTTCTCATTCATAGTAGCTGATTTTATTTAGCAGAGTTGTTAAGATCTTGTAACTTTAGAAGAAATTTATAGGGTTTATAATATTAGTTGTCAAAATAATTGGAAAATGAGAATAATTGTAAATTTTGGAGCCACTTTCTACAAGTCTGTCTTCTAAAAATTTTGGAGCCACTTTCTACAAGTCTATCTTCTTAATGCTATTGTTTTTGATCTTTAAAGATTAGGGTCGCTGGTAATGCTACTGATGTTGATGTGGTAGTGTAAATTATTTTGACTATCATTTAAAAGCATGTTTCTATTTTCCCCAATGTATCTACTAGCTGATCTTTGACATGTAGATCTTTGTTTATGTTGTTTGCAGTTCACGAAGTCATCGATGGATCTATTTCACGATGAAATTGTTGAAGAAATTATAATCAAGAAGAATAGACTCTGTTGTCTGTATGTAGTTGTTGCAGCCACCATTGTAGTATCCATAGAAACATTGTTAGAAAAAACTAGTAGAGGAAAAAGGCCTAGGATCCAACAAGATCCAATTCCTTTTTATAAATGTGTCATCTATTCCAATAACACAAATTGTCATGACCAAATCTGTATGAGTAGAAGAGCCTTCTTGAAACTAGCCAATATTATTAGGCAAAAAGAAAGCGTTAGGGATATAGTACACATTATGTTAGAAGAACAACTAGTGATGTTCCTACATACCCTGGGCCACAATCTGAGGAATCACAAGATTTCCCATAACTTTGGGCACTCTAGAGAGATGGTAAACTGACACTTCCACAAAGTATTGATAGATATATTAGTGGTCCATGCAGATTTTGTGTTGCCCCCTGGTCTAAACACTCCTCCAAAGATTAGTGGGAAGAACCATTTTGATCCATACTTCAAGGTATATCTCGTAGTTGTACATGTTTATTTCTTGAGTCTTTCTCTGATTACTACAACATTCATTTGATTATAAATTTTCTTCGTATAGGATTGTGTTGGAGCAATCGATGGATCCCATATACTAGTTAGTGTCAATGTGGAAATACAAGCCAAATATCATGATAGAAAAGGCAACTTGTCACAAAATTTTATGGGAGTGACTTTGTTTGATTATAAGTTTCAGTACATCCTTGTTGGTTGGGAAGGGTCCCCTGCAGATAGTCATTTTCTTGCTTTGGCTCTCTCTCGAGTAGATCCACTAGTAGTTCCCCCGGTATGTCAACATCTAATTGTATATTGATTATACAGTCCAATTTTCATAAGTTATAATAATATACATTTTTAATGTAGGGAAATATTATTTAGTTGATGCTGGATATCCAAATGTACCAGGATTTCTTTCCCCTTATCGCTATACACATTATCATCTAAAGGAGTTTTCAAGAGCAAACCCGATAAGAACTCCACAAGAGTTGTTTAACCACCGACACTCCTCACTCAGAAATAAAATAGAGCGTACATTCAAAATTTTGAAGCAACATTTTCCTATCCTGAAGCATGCGACATCTTATCAAATCATGACACAAACTAAAATTGTTTTAGCATGTTGCATACTACACAACTTCATCATGATAGAGGATGGTGTTCCATCCAATGTTGAAATTGAAGATGATGCAGATCGTGGTAGGATAGATGTACCAATTCTTGAGACATATGGTATGAGTCAGCATGATAGAGATGATTGGGGGAAGTTTCATGATGAAATATTTACAAGGATGTGGGAAGAATATAGATCTCTATCTTAGACCACTGTAATGATCCCATTGTTTTGGCTATAAACAAAGCATAAAGTGGCACTGATTTCAGCTTTTACTTTTAAAGTATTAAGGAATCACAATGTACAATACTTAATTGAGATATTCAACTGTTCATGTAGCCGATTTTTTATTAATGTAATTCTTCTTTGCACTTATCTAATTTATTCCTCTAATTCCCTTGTAATGAGGATAATTATCCAACTATATTATAGTCTTCACATCAGATGCACAACTATAATTAGAAGACATAACACTGTAAAATAGTTTTGGAAAACTATTTCAAAACTACATGAAAAAGTTAATACATAATTCAATATGCTTCACAAGTTGTCCCTCTTTCTAAGGTACATCATTTGGGATCTTTTCCTTTGTAATTATCAAATTTATGCTTCTATCTATCCAATTTTGTTCATGCCTTGGGCACTTGTCTATGTACTTGGGCAGTTTTGTTTGTAAAAGATCAGAATTTTTGCTGCTAAGTTTCTTATGCCCACTTTTGTAAATGCATTAAGCCAATTTGATGTATGAGCTACATTTTTCTATGTCCTTGAGCCCTATAGGATAAGGTATGTTATCTTCTATGGGGATTGATCTATTATGTAATTGTTGGGTCTACACTCTAGATAATCAATAGTTGATGCTTTTTGGACTTCCTCAATTCCTCCGTATTTCATTTTTCAGCAATAAAATTTCAGTGACTGCCACTTTTATTGAAAAAAAGTATGAGCTAATTCAACATCTGATTGGAAAAAAAACCAAGTAGAAAGAAGTAAAGTATGAGCCAATTCATCATACGATTAGAAGAGAAACTAGTAGAAACAAGTAACATATAACCCAATTCATCATACAATTGGAAGATAAACTAGGAATTTTTACAGGTAGAAAAAAGTAAAGTGCAAAAAAAATGGCAGGATAATCTTGGCTCTTTCTAGCTGAATAGTAGGTTGTTTGTTGAAGCGCTTACATTGGCTATTCCACAATGGATTTAGTGTCCACTCAGAACAACTATTTTTCACAAGCCATTTCAGAGTTGAGTGAACTTGAAGATGCCAATTTCCTCATCCTCAATTTCTTTGCAGCCTTCTCTCATATCACCTCGAACACATTTGCTTATGTTAAATACTCATTTCAGGTTTTCAATTTGAAGAGTATGTCTAAATATTGAAGTATATACAATCCTCTTTATTGTGCAGATGTTTTGAATCCAGCTTGTAGACCTCTCACTTAATTGATGTTTAATAAGAGTCAAACTTCTAATACTGTAGTAGAAGTATAGAGATCAAACATGAGTATAGTGATTGACTTAATTTTCATGTTGCGTTGAGTAGAAATCCATGAGATGAGTAGATTTTTTTGTTGTTCTAGAGATAGAAGCATGAATAGCTCCATTGTTCAGACAGTGAGAGAAAGTCTAGTTTACACAGGATATTTTAGTTTGCAAATGTACTTTATTATTAATGAAATATAATTGTTATAGAAATATTTTCCTTATAAACTTTGGAGATTTTTCCTTTTGCAGGTAAGATTCATGAGGTATAGTGATGATACTATTACTGTGAAATGAAATTATAATTGTATTTATAGCTGAGCATATTGAAAATAAAATCACCTCTTTTTTATTCTCATAAACCAGAAGTTTCTACAGATTAAATTTATTGTCAAAGTTTATAAAAAAGTTAACACTCATTTCACAGGGACAAGTTAACAAGAAATTGTATTCATCTTCCATTTCATTTGTATTATAAAGTTTTTAAATTTCTATCCATGGTATTTTAGGGTTATTAATAAGTACGAGATATTTATATATAGAGAAATGAAACTGTGCCTAATAAATGTAAATTTATATATGTCTAATAAATGTAAATTTATATATGTCTCATAAATGTATCCAAATGTGTCTAATTTATATTTGTACAGAGATGGCTGAAGAGATTGAGATAACCCATACACCCACCACCAAGATCAAGGTATTATGGACACGAGAAATGGAAAAGAAACTTCTAGACTTGCTCCAGGAGCAAGTCCAGCTGGGTAGAAAGAGTGAAGGGGGGTTCAGGAAAGAAGCATGGACTGCAATAGAAAGAAAGTTAAATTCAGATTTGAACATGAATTTGGGAAAAGAAAACTTAAAAAACAAGCTGAAAATATGGAACCAAGGTTTCAGAATAATGAAAGACTTGTGGAATACAAGTGGTTTTGCATGGAACAAGGCCACTCAATGTTTGGATGCAGAGGACAGCGTATGGGAGGAGCTTTTGAAGGTAACATGCTATTGAAATTATTTTGACTAAATTAAAATTATGTGTTGAAAGTTTTTAATGCAAGATGATTAATAATTCATTCCTTTATGCCAACATGCAGAGAAAAGAATTCAAAAAATGTTAAAGTGTATAAGAGGCAGCCATTCCAATACTACAATGAGTTAGACTTCATTGTGGGGAATGATATGGATGAAGGAATGGAAGCTTTGACACCCCAAGAGATGGAAGAAGGGAACCCCATGGATGAGCCTTTTGATTTTGATGATGTTTATGATACAAACCCAATTATGGGGACTGCTGCTAATTTGAATGATTTGTTTCTTCAATCAAACCAATCTGTTACAAGCGGAAAAGAGACTCAAACATTGGCATCAAGGAGGCTGAAAAGGAAGAAAGCAAGCATGGTCAGATCCCTAGATGTCATGTGTGAGACTATCAAAAAGCTACACAAGGACTTGAATATGCCTCAAACTATCAAAGTGGATCATACATGTTCAGAAGATGTTTTAGATACAGTAATGAATAATGTGTATGAGGCTCTTAAATCCATGCCTAATCTACATCCAGATACTATGCTAAAGGCATATGACTCTTTCTTGGTTGAAAATGCAAGAGCCAAAGGGTTCCTGAGAATGAATGAAGAGGATAGAGTCAGATATATCACAATAAAGTTTGGTGGAGTACAGTAAATTTTATATGGATATTTCACGGATAACTATTTCATACTCTTTATATTAATTTTGTAGGATTTAATTTTGTTTTCAAGTTTCTTATTTCATTAAAATTTTGGAAAGGGATATTACATGCCTTCTTGCTATTAGATGTGTGTCTCTTGTTGTTGGCTAATAGCTTTTGTGTGGATGGATTCTTTTGTTATTCCTTCATTGTAGTTTACCTGATTGTAGAAACTTTCCTTACTACAAAAGCCAGTGATGATGTAACATGATAACAGGGGTCCACATGGATTAATTTCTAATTGGTTATAATAGACTAGTCGTGATTGATTTGTATGCAGATAACTTGCTAAAATAGTCTTTTCATGATTGATTCAATGGTAGATAAATTTTAATAAGACCTATTAGGACACTAATGCCACAAATTCATGATGTGATCATGCAATAGAAAATTAATCTATAAGATGCTTTATGGTTTCTTCTATGCGGAGATACCACTTCAATTGTATAAATTTGTAGCTACAAATGGAGATACTAATAATTCTTACGTGAATGCAATTCCAAGCATTATCCTTCAACACCCAAATAGGAAAAGAATATCAGCAACCAAAAAAAATATTGCCTTATGTTTTATCTAAATTGGATCAGTCTAGCTGGGCAATGCTAACAAAAGCCTTGTTTTGTTGAACTCGTGGCCATTACAAGGATGTTTATTTTTATATGGTAATGTTTGTATTTCCATAAACCAAAATTATGCTTGTTATATGGTAATGTGTGTATTTCCATTAACCCGTTACTAGTGAATTCAAAATTTACATGTGTATGACACAACTTTGCATTGCAAATTGGAAAAAGAAAATTGTCTCTTTAAGAGGGAGACTGCTCTATAAGAGAGCTTAGTCTAAATAAATAGTTTTAATTTGGAAAGAAATTTAATTATAGGTATGTTAATAGTTGTATTATTTCAACATTTCTAGATAGTAAAATTATTACCTGTTAATGCTACATTGGAACGTACCTTGTGCTCCTAATCATCTTATCTTTATTCAATTTGGTATAGATAGAATGTTGTCTTTTCAAGGGTTTAAGGCATGGATGTTTTGGAATGTACCATGTGAGCTATCATCTTACATCTTTTTGAACTCTCTTTTTTTAATATTCATGCATTCTAAATACTAATAATGTTGTACTAATGGTGCTTTATTCATATAGATGAATTTGCCAATGTGTCAATGTGGTGTTGGCCCCTGCTTGTTGAGGACATCCAAGAGAAGGACCGATCCAAGGTGTCAATTTTGGGCATGCCCAAATACTAAAAAGTTTTATAATGGAAATATATGTTATGTTTCAAAACAATGTAATAAATAATCTTTATAAGAAGAACTAAAATGTAACTTTGGTCTTGTAGGGCCAGAATGGTTGTGATTACTTTAGGTGGGTGATGATGCCTCATCTACATCCATCTCATTGAAAACTGTACCTGATAAACAAGAAGAATGCAATTCGTGCAACACAATTGCATCAATGGCGAAAGATGAAAACATCTTTCTACAACGCCTTATCCTATGCCTTATTGTCATCGTAACCGGACTTGTTTGTAGGGGCTAGATGTGTAAATGTGGTTTAAAAAGGATATGTTTAAATTATTTGTGTATTGAAATTTTGGACATATTTAAATTAATGTCATGACTATTTTGGATTTCTTTATGAATTTATAATTTTTTATGTTAAAATTAGACAATTTATATTAATTAAAAATTTTTTGCAAACAATGAAAAATTAGCCTTATTAAAAAAATTACAAAAGTAAAATTGACATGCATTTAGCACAGTAATAAATGAATTAATATATTTAGATTAAAAATAATATTACTTTTAAAAACACATTTTTCTATCAAAAACATTGTAATTTATATGAAAAATCATATTTTTAATTAACAACAAAGGTTACCAAATAAACTATTCGTTATTTTTTTGGTAAAATTAAACAAATTATAGAAGAAAAAAAATATTGAAATATTAATCTTACTCAAACATTGTAATTTATAAGAAAAATCAAATATTATAATTTATAATAAAAATCATATTTTTAATTAACAACAAAAAGGTTATGAAACAAATTACAGAAAAATAAAAATAAAAACATTAAAATATTAATCTTACTCAAACATTGTAATTTATAAGAAAATCAAATATTGTAATTTATAAGAAAAATTATATTTTTAATTAACAATAAAGGTTACTAAACAAATTATTCATTATTTTTCTAGTAAAATTAAAAATTACAGAAAAAAAAAATTAAAAACAATGAAATATTAATCTTACTCACAAAAATGCAAAAATAAAATTCCAATTCCAATTCTAGTTGTGTGGAACCAAACACAAAATTTGCATCTTCTCAATCATCTTCCAGGTGAACCAAACAGGACAAGCCCATATTCTAGAATTCATTTTGAGAATAGCACAATCCCGGAATGGATTCAATTCCAGAATTGGCAATTCCAGCATGCACAAATTCCGCCAAACAAACGGGCCCTTAGATGTATGATTTTTACTTTCCTATGATACTAACATATGTATGCAAGATGACCCTTATTATGAATACATATCTATATGATCTACTTATGATGTATGCATGTGTTTTCTATTCTTTTCTCATGCAATAAATGAATGCAAACCTAAAATGTACCATGTGTCTAAGTAAATGCATGTGTTAGTTAGAAGAAAGTTAGTGAGAGATTAGTAGTGTAGCTGAATGAAAGAATGAGTGATGAAACCAAGTCGTTGTCATACTTTCCAATTTTATTCATCATTGCACCTTATTATGAAAAGGAAGAGAATAAAATGCACCCAGATATTGACCATCTGGATACTGATATGAACTCTGATAACAAGAAGTAGATAAAGAAAATAAAGAGAACCAAATGCACCTAGATATTGACCATCTTGATACCGCTATGATCTCTGATAAAAACAAGTAAATAACATATAAGGATTATTCAATTATTTACCAGGGGTTATCTCAGATCATGGAACTGTGTGGCTGCCAAATGTGTGACAACTCCTACCACATTTATCATGAATCATCATTGTCCCATAATCAAATTGAAACACTCCAAAAATAGAAAACAAAGAAAATAAGATCATGATCCATCATAGCCACTCTCATCACTCAGTGGTATCCTTGAGTAGCATAAGAAAATAATCACAAAAAATAAATTGACAACAAACTGACATGACTGACCTAGTCAACAGTTTATTGTTCCTTGATTTTCTTGATTTTTTGATGTTTTATTTGCAGATGTGTCTGGTTTCAGGAATGGATGACTCATATAAGACTGATTTGTCTATTTTTGAGTATATCTGCTACTTTCTAAGACATTTGATAGTTTTATTGATGATTGATTGAATCATTCGATTGATGACAGATTGGATTGTTGATAAAGTTGAGTCAGATGAGCCCATTGCCGATTTGTGAAGCTCATAGTTTTGACATTTGGTTGATTGTTTGATCTTTATTTGATTGTTGATAATAGAGATGATTTTTTTTTTATATTTCACAATATTTGATTTTTTTTTATGATTGATTTGTTCAGGACATTTTTCTCTTTTTAGGATTCTTTTATGACTTTTTAAGATTTTTAGATTTTTTCATGACTTTTTAGAATTTCCCATAGTCTAGTAAGCTAGTACAAGCCATGGATAATCATGATGTATCAAAGGGGATTGTGCTTCTATAATAATCTTGGGTACTCAATCTTGCATGCAGGGAGCACACGCTTTAATCTCTTAGAGTTAATTGATGGCGAAGCGATAATTTAACACTTGGTGCCTATTTATCAGATTTTCACCAAGGTACCTGCCCAATAGTGCATGTTTTCTAGGTTTTCACTGAGAGAGAAATTTTTTTTCTCTTTACATGTTTCTCTCTTTTTTTTAATTCTCACCAAGGCTCTTGTTTTCTAGGTTTTCACCAAGGTAACTTTTTATAGTTTTTGATTTTTTTTTGTATTTTTTTGGATCTTTTAGATAAGCTCTTTTGACCTTGAGACCTCAGGCATAGAACCTTTTGAGGTGTATTATGTTGATATAATGAGAGATATGATCTCCTTCTTGATTTTCCAATTGATATACCCCAATTTTGCATGATGTTATGATTATGTATGCTCCTAGCCAATTGGGCTCAAACTTTCTTAGTTTAACTCTTTCTGCTTGATTCTTTTGATTTTCCATGAGGATGAGATCTCCTACCTCAAAGGTATGTGGCCTTACTTTCTTGTGATAGTTTCTTCTAATGCAATTTTTATAGCCTTGTAAGTGATTTAGTGCATTTTTGCATATCTCATCTAATAGTTTGAGTTCACTAAATGTAGTAACTTTGTAGTCTTCATTTGATATGATATTCTTTAGTGATATTTTGAGGGATGGGGTTTTGAATTTAAGGTGTAGGACTGCCTCTGATCCATATACAAAGGAGAAGGGAGTTTCTCCTATAGGTTTTCTCACACTTGTTCTATATGCCCATAATGTGGGACTGAGCTACAAATGTCATTCTCGACCAGATTCATCGACCATTTTCTTCAATATCTTCAGGATTGTTTTGTTAGTGGATTCAAATTGTCCATTCCCTTGGGGACAGTAGAATGAAGAGAAAACTTTGGAACTTCTCACAGAGATATGTGATATGATTTTGAAAAGGTGTACCATGATTAGTGAGCATGGTTTGAGGGATCCCATACCAACAAATGATGTGATTTAGTATAAACATGGAAATCTATTTACTAGTGATGTATGTAATAGGAACTACTTCCACCCATTTGGTAAAGTATTATGTTGTTGTAATTATGTATTTATGACCATTAGACAAAGTTGGTGTAATATTTCCCACTAAGTCAAATCCCCATTTTGAAAAAAGCCATGATGAAGTGATGGGGTGGAGGTCTTGAGCTAGTGCATGAATAAGATCTTTATGTATCTGACATTTTCGGAACCTTTGTACATCCTTATGAGCATCTGTCTCTACAGTCGGCCAATAGTATCCCATCCCGATGATCTTCTTTGTTAAACTATTTCCACCTATGTGGGCCCCAAAAATTCCTTCATGTACCTCATATAAGGCTCTATGGGATTCTGTAGAAGTGACACATCTTAAAATCATTCCATCTAGACTTATTATATACAAAGTATTAGCGAGAAGGGTGTACCTAGAGGCTTGTCAGATACGAGAATTCTTTTGGTTTCTAGATAGGTTGGGAAGTATGGTATTGTCTTGTAGGTAAGTATACATGTCATGGTACCAGGGGGACTTAGGACCAACAAGGACACACACTAATTCTGTTATTGGAGCCTTATAGGCTGGTATCATCAATTGTTCTACCAGAAATTAGAAATTGGTTCCATTACTCGACATTTTGATCAAAGGTGCTATATTAGCCATTGTATATGGTTCTTTGTTCTAAACCCTTGAAAATTTTTCGAATACAATGTAATGAAAAAAAGTACATATTTTGTCCATCAACTCTCTATATGGGATCAATGTTTTTTGTCTTTGGTCATGTTATCATTGTTGAATTGACCAATAACCAACTGTGAATCACCATAAACTCTCAAGTTCTTTATTCTTTATTGTATAGTTGTTTTCAATCTCATGACCAAGACTTCATACTCAACTATGTTGTTTATACATGGAAAATTGAGTCAGAAGGATTTAGGAATTGCATTATTTTGCAGAGTGATGAGTACTATTCCTTCTCTTGCACCATGGTTGGTATATGATCTATCAAGGAATAATTGTCAAACTTATATTGCCAATTTTATTGTAAGGATTGATTCATCTGGAAAGTCAAACACTATAGGTTGATGATCTAGAATTGATGCATCTACTAGTTGATCAGCAATAACCTTCACTTTGATAGCCTTTCAATCCATGTATTCTATGTCAAACTCACTGAAGATCATGACCCATTTGGGGAGTTATCATGTTAGTGCTACTTTACTCAACAATTATTTCAATGGATCTATGTGTGCTTTGAGCTTTGTTTGATGACTCAACATATAATTTATTAACTTTTTAGAAGCAAAGACAATTATAAGACATGAATTTTCTATTTATGAATAATTTAGTTCATAGCCTGAACATCCCCACAATAGGTAATAATAATCATGCCATAGCTTCTCTCAGGATTAGTGTATTCAAACTAAGGATTAATTTTCCTATCATGAAGTGCATTTGAATTGTCAACCCAGGGACATATACTTGAAATGGGACAACACAATTTGTGCACTAAGTCTCTCAAAGAGTCATATCACTTTTGTTGTAGGAAGGAAAAATACATGAGAGACCTATGTTATTGTTGCAGGAAAGTAAAAATACACAACTACTTAATGAAATTAATGCTGAAAATATTAAACTCAACTCAAACCTATTCTATCAACCCAAAGAATTCACTATAACTATCTATGCAAGTGTTGTAGGAACATACATGAATTATAATGTTGG
Source organism: Thuja plicata (assembly GCA_018584345.1). Lineage (NCBI taxonomy): Eukaryota > Viridiplantae > Streptophyta > Pinopsida > Cupressales > Cupressaceae > Thuja > Thuja plicata. Next base: position 1,421,915 of record MU224510.1, read on the forward strand.
AAGAAGAAATAGTAAACTCTACTTAAAATGTTGTAAATGTTGAAAGCAACTCTAACCTAGTCTAATCTAATCCACCTCCCAAGTGGGCTCCTTTGGTTGGCTTCTGCTAACTACTAACATGGAATATAAATCAAAATCACTCCTTCACTATATTTCTAGAAACTAATTACATCATAATGAAAATAATGCATGAAACCAGAAAGAGTAACTTTGTTGTGCAAAGTCAATGGATAGCCCTGTAATCTCTGAAATAATGCTCAGCGTAAGCGTAAAAGACTTACCCCACAGATTCACCTTTCCATTCTTCCAGCCATCTATAATTTTTTTGGTTACTTCTTTGTCCCAGCCATGCAATTTCTCCATGTACTGGGTCACACCACCCTTCTTCAGTCTTTTCCAAACTTTTTTCCTTTTTTTTCCACTTCGTACAATCCAGCAACTCCTCCCTTTTCAAACCTCCTCCCATATTGCATAATTATTCTGATCTTTCTGAATGTGAATGGGAAAAAAAATGAGACTCAACCCTCCCTTTTCAAACCTCCTCCCATATTTGCAGAAGTGTTATGATCTTTGAGTCTCACATTTCTACCCATTCACATTCAGAAAGATCATAACACTTCTACAAATATGGGAGGAGGTTTGAAAAGGGAGGAGCTACTGGACTACACAAAGTGGAAACAAAAGAAAAAAGTTTGGAAAAGACTGAAGAAGGGTGGTATGACCAAGTACATGGAGAAATTGCATGGCTGGGACAAAGAAGTAACCAAACAAAATTACAGATGGCTGGAAGAATGGAAAGGTGAATCTGTGGGGTAAGTCTGTTACACTTACGTTGAGCATTATTTTAGAGATTATGGAGTTATCCATTGAAGGCACAAAATTTTATGGGGGAAATAAATGTGTAGGGTCTCAAGCTTTTAAAATTTTCCCTAAATCTGAAGATGAAGAAGCCCTTCTGAGCAAAGGGTCCAGAGATTATGTTGACATTAAGAAAATTAAGAGTCATTGGGCTAATATTTTGACTATCATGATTGAGTATTTCACTCTGAATGGATGCTATTCCAACATCTACAATCTTCACTTTGTGCTTTCTAACCATTTTAGGCATAACAAAAAATTGTTGTTTCCTTTCTATTTGTTAAGTTCACTCAATAAAAACATCATGGAGCATAGGAAAATGGCTAGAAACTTGGTGATTCATGAAGGGCTTATTCTTCTTATTGCTAAATATGCTAGAAACCAAATCCCGAAAACCATTCCTAAAAGGGTTAAAGGGAATGCAAAGAAAATAAAGATGGAAAGTAAAAAGGAGAACCTGAATAAAAGGGTAAGGAGTAAGAAAGAGAAGAATCTGGATACAAAGGAAGAGCCTGAAGTTCAAACCCTTGATAGTCAGGGTAATGATGAAGAGAAAATTTAGGAAGAGGAAAAGGAGGAAGAGCCCGTGACCGAAGAAGACAAACAAGAGAATGAAGAGGAGGCTTTGGTGAAAGAGAAGGATGAAGCTGTGAATGAGGAGGAAACTTAGGTGAATGAGGAGGAGATGCCCTTGAATGAAGAAGAAGATAATAGGGTAAATGAATCTAAAAACAAAGAGGAGGAAAAAGAAGAAGAAGAGAATGAGGGAAAAGACAAGGAGGAAAAAGATGAAGAATTGAACGAAGGAGACAAGGAGGATCTGACAAAGCAGTCTAATCTGAAGGCTGGTGATAGAAAAAAGAAAAAAAAAGAGAAAGGAATCTGACCACAATACTATGGTCAGGTTTGAAATGGATGACAGAATTTCAAAGAGTAAGGAGGATCATGGGGCTAGTATGGAGAATTGGATCAGCAAGGATATGAAGGATATGAAGCAGCACTTGAAGGAAATGCAAGAAGCCATGGAGCCCTTTAAAACTAAGCTATAAGATATGGAGAAGGATCTTCTAATGAAGGTAAATAATAAAAATAGAAATGATGAGATAATGGCCAAAGTCAATGCTCTTGTGGAGGAGAAGCTCAAAGATATGAAAAATCAAATCAGCCACAATGGGCATATGATTAGAATCATTCTCAAGAATAGTAATGAGGGACTTAAAGTATTTGTTCAAAATCTTAAAGCTTTATATTCCTATTTGGAGAGTATCTTGCTGGAGAATACAACCATTACAATTGAAGACAAAGCTGGGAGCTCAGGCTCAGGTACCAGAACTTGAAGTGGCATCAAAAGGAAAATTCTAGAGATTCCAAAGGAGATGAAAGCACTAAAAGATTCCACTGATAAGATGAAATATATGCAAAAAGAGGCTGAGGAAGCCTTTGAAAGTATTAAGTAATTTTTTATTTCTATCCTGTGTTGGAAACTGGACTGGAAGTTATGCTGGTAACTATTTTTTGGCAATTTTTTGTTTTCCTTTTTTTGGGTTAATGGGGGTTTACCAGGGTCCTAATTTTTGTTTGTAGCAGGCTATCAATGTTTGTAAGGGTTTTAGATGCTTATATCTAGTACTTTAATGTAAAAGGTTTCGGGGTCCTTTCAAAACCTGTATCTACCTTAATCAAAAACTTTGTTGTGTAAATACAACAATATTATATTATCCAAATAACTACAAAATAACAATCAAGTCCCTTTATATAGAGGATTGACATTTATTCAAAGCATACAGATAAATTCTAACTAATTCACCCCATAGAGAAAGGAGAATGTAATAGCCCATGACAAAATGTCATAAATTTTGGATAACCAATTCAACAAAGTATTGACCACTGAGAAAATATAGCAGAGTTGTGTTCCTATATTCCCTGAGATGATGGTTCCTCCAATGTACTAGGCATGTCTCATGGTGTCATAATGGTTCACCCCATCACAGCTGAGACTTCATCATTTCCTCTTCAATGCTATCGATCCACTCTCAAGCCGCTCCTCTTTTCTAGGAGGTAAGTAACACATACACATATATATTCAAGTCAACTATTCAACTCAATCCAAATATTAGAACACACATTCAAATAGTTATATGATATATTGTGGTATATATATAATGTTTAACAAAATATGTCATTACTAACTACCCATAGGCTTTGGTAGTTCAGACTGTACTTATATCATGATCACAATTTTAAAGGTTCACAAATGTCTTGGTAATGTTTAAAAATAGAGTATAAAAATCAACATAAAATAGAGACAAATTATTGTCCCATCATCTGCCCCCCTACAAGTATAATGCCTATCCTTAAGCATTACATTTATTTACAATTCCCCAGAATTCTCCAACCTCTATCTTCCCTCTTCTCCTACTCTTGAAGGTGTAGTAGAACCCTCTGGTTTTCTCCCAAAAGTTCATCCTGTAATCTTCCTGAAGGTGGTCTAACTTTGTAGCATTGATGTCATAGAGGGGCCATAGAAGCATTGGTGGCTGAATTGTCAGGGGACACTAGAGCTCACGCCTATTTTTTTTGCCTAACTGTATATATTTTGATGCCATATGTATTTCTGCTTCAAGGTTAATAAGACTGTGTGGCTCTACTTTCTTGAATACTTCTGGAAATCTATTCCATCTATTTTTGGCACTAGACAAGTCTCTTTGAAAGGTAAAGTAGGACATCCCTTGATATTCTACATAAACCTCTTCTCTGGCATCGAAAAATTTCTTCTTAGTTTCTTCTTTTATGCTTCCATAGGTGAGAGTGAAAAAATCCCTTAGTATTACATTGGGCTAACTACTTTCATCCCTCAAGGGTAGCGGTTCTGATTTCTCCTGGTCTTTTTAATTATCTAATTTCCTTTCATAATTTGCTTCATTATGCATCCATGAAATTAAGGCCCTTAGATGTATATCTCCTATGTAGAGCAATGGATTCCACTCAGTTTTCCTTGGAATAATAAATTTGTGCACATATAACTCACAAAGCAGGTTCTTTTTCCAGGAAGGAAGGGTTCGGTACAGACCATAGAATTATTGAGATGTTTTGAACTCAGAATCTATATCCTTCAAAGTTATCATTATTTGAAATAAGAGGAAGTGTTCTTTTAAATAGATAACATATACCCTGGGAGGAGGCCTGCAAGTTATAATTTGATCAGCCAACTTCAAGGCATGATCCATTTATTTTTTCTACCTCTTTAATTTCTCCTTAAGGTCTTCTATCTCCTCCTTTTTGTCAGTTATCACTCTTTGCATTTTCTTTCTTTCTTCCTTCCATAGAGTTGAATTAAAAAAATTGATTGTAGAGATCGAAGAGAAGAGATTACAAAGTAGGTGCCACACTCTTCTAATTGATTATTCTATCTCCTATGTTCTCTATATGCCTACTCTAAATAGATGGTGAACCAGGTTCTTCAATAAGGCACTAGGGCATTTTGAGAATGTGAGTGGGATGATTTTTGAGGTATTTGAAGTTCTTCCTCATTTCCTTCTTGAACATTTTGATGACTCTCTCCAGGGTCATTCTAACTTGTGGCAAGCTCATCATCACATTTCTCATTTAGATTTTAAGAAAGATCTGGGTTTTCAGGTTGAATTGGGGAATTTCCTGGAATATACTCTACATAGGGTTCTACAACAACTTGTTATGAAGGAACAAATTGACTGTCTAGGGATACTTGAGGAATTTTTCCTCTCATCTAAGGACTTCTCCATACAAGATTCTTTGCAACCTCCACAATATTATTTTTACTATCTTTCTTCGGCCTCTTTGCTACAGGAGTAGTTACTGCAGGAGCCGATTTCCTTTTCTTCCCTTTTGAAGTTGTGGGGTTTTGTGGTTCATTTGCAAGAATTGAAGTTCCTTCACCAACTTTTTGTTTTCGTCTCTTTTGAGAAGAGGTAGTGACATTTCTCTCAGGAGTGGCTAAAGGTCTATTTTCTTCAAGTTTTTTGGGTTCCCCTTCGTAGGTGGTTGTTTCAATAGCTGCAGCTAGCTCGGAGGGTGTTGTATTATCATTACTGGGTTTCTCAATAAGCTCAACCTGGGGTTGCATGATTTTAAACTAAATAAATTCTTACCATGCCAAAGGAGAAACTTCCCTAAGGGATTTTTCAACTAACAGTTTAATTAGGTCATGGTGGGAGACAAAATTTGTATTCCCCTTTTGAGTCTCCTCGGTACTAATACTTAGCTTGTTATACAGAAAATTGGGAAAATTTATTGGAAGACTATGCCTTACATAGCTAAGTAACTTGAAATGGTTTGCATGTAAATGAGAATATCTTATCTCATAGGTCAAGTATCGTATAATGTGCATTGCCAGCTCATTGAATGATGGGGGAAGTGACATGCGTTTGCATCCTTGCTTGTTTATCTCTAATGGAGGGTTTGTAGGAAGAGTAAACTAGACTCAAGCTGACCTAACATCATGCTCATTGGGATAATGTTCCCCAATTTATAGCAATCTAGTTACTTTTTTTATGCGTTCCTCTGTTACGACAACTGTTAAACCCCATACGATTTCCTTTCCCTCTTCAAATGTAATCATAAATTGTGGTGCTATCTCCTCATCAAATTCTATTAGTTGTAGGAAATACCCCAGCCATCCACATGCATTGAAACTTTGAACTGCTTCAATATCCATGAGAAGAATGCAATGAACCATGGGCTCATGCTGCATTAACTTCCCTCCCATTTGTTTGGAATGTTTTCCTTCAAATTTATGTTGTAGTTTGTCAATTTCTCAATTTCCTCTGCTCTGCAATTTCCAAATTCCTTATTCCCTTTGAATCACCCTGAATTTAAGCTTTCAAACTATACTTCTTGAAACTACAAATTTTTTTCTTTGTAATTTTCCTATGGTATTTGACATAAACAATAATAATGACACTTTCATAGAAGGAATTATAACTTTAAGTGCTAGTTTAAGTGCAAGTTTTCACATATCTTAATTATCTCCTTTCAGGGTCACGTCAAGTCAAAAAATTTGGGATTATTCAGGAATTATGGTATGACATTTGTGTGAGAAATTAAAAGGGCTTAGTAAAATAAGGCACAAGTATAGATTTGAGTTTACAGGTAATCTTACGAGAAATGATAGGGACAACTAGAAATGACATGAGAACTTTATACACTTCCCTGTCTTGTACAAAATTAATAAAAGTGTCCACGCTTGCCACACTTGGCACAGGGTAAGGAATTGACATAATGCCTTAATTATAGATTTATCACAATATTAGATATAATTACCAAAATCTATGTGCTAAAAGTGGAAATAATTTGAAAAGTTGTACCTAGCATTCGATTACCGCATCTGCGAAAAGGGTGGTGAGAGTGGAACAAGTGTGGTGGATGCATGTGTCAGCTGATTTGGCTCTTATTTGAAACATAGAAATATAGAAAGAGATGATGACATGGAGGATGGGTGGGTGGAAGGTAGAGAAGTGGAATGGGTTGGAAATAAGAATATAGAATATGAATATAGAATGGAACTTCATTTGAAAATAATTTTTTTATTATGAACATACATGAAGGAATTTTATGTTGAAGCTACAAGAAGAAGGTTTGCACCCTCTGATGCAAGAATTTTTACCTATTGTGCATTTGGAGTTGTATCCATGAATTGCTACAGGAAGTCATATTTGGTCTAGGCCTAATGATATAGTTAAATTTGATGCTCATTGACCAATATCTTGAAATGCACTAGATCAATAGTTGTCAACTGGACTACTCCATTGGTGGAAGACATGATCTAATTCATATGGGCCCAACCATCTAGTCTGTAACTTTCCTGGTGTCTCTTGGAATCTGAAATCATAGAGTAATGCCCAATCACCTACTTGAAATTGTTTGTTCTTAATATGGGATTCATGCCACTTCTTCCTCTATTTATGTACTATCTTTGTGCACTCCAATGTAGATTTTTGTATTTCGTCCAAGGAGTTGAGATGTAGCAGTTTGTCTCATTGTGCTAGAGCAAGGTCAATGTTTAACTCCAATGTAGTACGCAATGTTTTGTGCTCAAAATCAATTGGTAAAATTGTTTCTTTTTGATATAGTAATTCAAATAGAGTGAATCATGTGGTTGTCTTCCATGTGGTTTTGTATTCCCATACTACTTCTGAAAGTTGGTTGATCTTTTCATGGCGGTGCAGGTGAACTATTTTTGTTAGAATTGCTTCAATTTATCTTTTGGTGACTTTGGTCTAACTATTGGCTTGAGAATGGTAGGGACTAGACTTCCTATGTCTAATATTATACTCCTTCATGAGTCTCTGATTAGGTTTGATGTGAATTGTGCTCCCTGATTAGGTACAAGCTCTCTTGGCACACCATAACAGGTGAAGATTTCTTCATACAAGAACTATGATACCTTATGATCACGTGTATGCTTCATGGTCTTCACTTCAACCCATTTGGTTAGATAGTGGTGCATACCAAAATGTAGGACTTTCCATTAGATGGAGGGTCTATAGGACCAATTAAATATATACCCCACTTATCAAATGGTGTGACAACCACTTATGGATGTAAAGGAATTTCATCTAATTCTGTTGGATGGCCCGTCCTCTGGCATTTATCACATTTTCTTGTATAATTGAATTCATCTTTGTGAAGTGTGGGCTAGTAATAACCTGTTGTTAAGATTTTTAGAGATGTCCTCTTAGCTAAAAAGTGTCCTCCACATGGTTCATCATGAAAATAATGGAGAATATCATATGTTTCATCTTCACGTACACACCTTCTCATTACTTGGTCTGGACCAGTATAGAATAATGTATTGTCAATCCAAGAGAATTGAAAACTTTTCTCAACAAACATTATTTTGTTCTGAGGATAGAAATGTGTAGGCATCTTGTCAGTTGCAAGGTAATTAGTTATATCAGCATACCATGGACTCTTGATAGAAATATGGAACAAATATTCATCAGGGAATGTGTCATTTATCACAGAGGTATCATTGTCAACATTCTGGAGTCTGGATAAATAATTAGGTACTCTATTTTCTTTCCCTGGCTTGTCAATTATGGTTATGTCAAATTCCTGCAAAAGAAGAAGCCATTTTTCTAGCCTGCCTGAGATGGCAGGTTTGTTCATAACATATTTGATTGATGCATGGTCAGTATGAAAAAAGATTGCATAGCCTATTATATAATGGCATAATTTATTCAAAGCATAAACCACTGCCATTAATTCTTTTTCATTAATAGTATAATTCAACTCTAGGCCATGTAAATTTTTTTTAATATAGTAAATAACATTTTCAAGGTTATTAAAATTTTGTCCTAAGAAAACACCTATTGCATAGTCAGAAGCATCTGTATGTATGTGGAATGGTAAAGACCAATAAGGACCCCTAAGTACTGGTGTAGTCATCAGAAGGGGCTTGAGCTGTAGGAAAGAATCATCACAGGCTGGTGCCCATGTAAACTAAGCCTCTTTTGTAAGCAAGGTGTATAGTGGACTATCTATCTAACTAAAGTTTTGGATGAAGCGCCTATAATAACCAGCATGTCCTAAAAAGGATCTGACATCTTTTTTCTTAGTAGGTGTAGGCAATGTGAGAATTACCTCAATTTTTGTAGGGTCTACTTGGATGCCAGCTTCTGAGATGAAGTGTCCCAGCACCACTCCTTCTTCCATCAGCATGAAATATTTCTTAATATTGAGGGACAGGTTGTGCTCTTGACATCTGATCAGCACATTTTCCAAGTTCTTCAAACCTTCCTCAAAAGTAACACCAAATGTGGTGAAATTGTCCATGTATATTTCCATGCAATCATGTTATATATCACCAAGATTATAGCCCTTTGGAAAGTGGCTGGTGCATAACATAAGCCAAAAGGTAACACAGAATATGGATGTTTTCCACAAGGACATGTAAATGTTGTCTTCTCCTGATCTTTTGGAGCAATGCTAATCTAATTATAACTGTTGTAACCATCAAGATAAGAGAAGTACTTCTTACCAGCTAAGGTGTCTAGAACTTGATCAATAAATGGCAAGGAAAAATGTTCTTTCTTTGTTGCATTATTCAATTCCCTATAATATACACATATTCTCTATTTACCCCCCATTTTTAGGCACTATGACCAAAGGTGATACCCATTTACTATCAGAGGTTGGATAGATAAAACCAGCATCCAACAACTTTTGCAGCTCTATTTTTACAATTTCTCTTAAGGCTGGGTTAATTCTTCTCTGAGGTTGGTAGAGTGGTATATTTCCTTCATTGATGTAAATTTTGTGTGTGCAAAGCTTTGGGTTCAGGCCTATCATGTCTCCATAGTCCCAAGCAAATGCTTTTTCATGCTTACAAAGGAGTTGAGTTAACAATGCCAATTGTTGTGGTGGCAATTTACTATTAACATGAAGATTGTGACCAGGAGAGAGTTCCACATTAGTTTTTAGCTCTAGCATTGATACCTCAGGTATTGGGCTTGTGGATATCTCATAGGGTAGTAATAGATGGATAATATCAGGACCTACTAGAAAATAATAGTCCTCATAGGTAGACAACTATAGAACAAAGCTTTCAGAAATATATTTTTCTATGACACAATCATTGGTAAGGATAGTTTGAATCACATCATCTTCTTCTTGAAATCTCAGGAAGGATTGTCTATGTAATATCATTAGTCGAGAAACATAATTTATCTATTTTTCCTCATCTCCCAAATCTGGCCAAATAAGAGTACTCAAATCTGGTTGGGGTTGGGCATGAGGATATAATGCTAGCTTCTTGATTGCTTAGCCATTTGAAATTGTCATGTTACCTGATCTGTAAGTAATATGTGATACCTACCTCATACAGTTCTTGTTTCACTCCTTTATTTTATGCTTTCAGTATTTAGACATAATTTGACCTATTGAGACTCTTATGTATTTGAGGATCTTTTGAATACCATGTTATATATTCAGTGCTTGATTATGTAATCAGGGTACACTCGAGATACTACATGCTTTGATTTAGTTTCAATTTATGATGATATCATATATGGGAATAAATGTGTGGATATATTATGATGGAAATTGGTTTAGGAAACTGATGATATGTTTATTTAAGTTTGAATGAATATATAGTTTATATGGAATGTGTTATTGATGTCGTATTATGCTTTCATATCATGTTAATTTGGACCTACTGATGTGAGCAATGAGTGTGTAGGGATAGTTGACTGTGGATCTAAATTGGGGACCCAGTATTGGAACCTATGTTATTTTTTGTGCATTCTAAGGTCATATTTATACAAAGAAACATGGACCTCATTATATATGTGATTTATTCATAAATGTGGTTTGCATGTATGTATCTATTTCAATTAAAGTTAATGTGAATAAACCATGTCATTTGTTTAATTATATTGTGCCAATTTTAGCAATTGTTGCAATTAGTGTTGGCATGGCTAGTTATGTGAGCCATGGATAGATGTAGGGTTAACTAGGGTTACCTAAATGTAGTACCCAAGCCTATCCAAGGTTATAATTTTCTAGATAATCAACTTGACTTAGAAATCCGTGGGTTAACTTTAGGTGTAGTTTAAGAGGATCTTTTAGGCTCCTATTAGGTAACCGGGGTCATTTTTAGCTACCTAAATTGGTACCCAAGGGGTTAGGGGTCATTTTCAGCCTTAAATGAGCCTCTAAGATAATTTATTGCTCCCCTAAAGTCTCCTTTTCAAAGTTGAGCGAATTTGAAGAGGAGTGTAACTTTGGTTAACCTATCTTTTCTTCCAAGGTTGCAATTAACTCCATTCATGGAGAATGAAGGCAAGTGGGAAGAAAAGGATGGTTAGGGTCACCACACCTTTGGTTAGTTTTGAATATTTTTGAAGTTTTCTTATATAGGTAAGGTTTTAGGAAGAGTTGGGTGTTCACCCACTCTCTATTCTTAGAGATAGATTCCAGATTTGAAGGAGCCTTTTGGAGAAAGAACTTGGAAGGAAATATTTTCTCAAACTTTCAAATTGCCTAATATTTGGAGTAAGGTTGGTCTTCTTTAGAATATTTTTCTTTGTTTTTTGTATGTTCTTGATCTTGAAACTCCATTAATGGAGTCCTATGTAATTTTTTAAGTTATTTTCAAGTTGAGTTTTTGGTGTTTTATTTTGTTGCGTTTAAATTTGTGTTACATTTTGAATGAGATTCTTCAAGGCCTACTCATCCTTGGGAGGGAAGAGTAACCTTGAAGGGGGTGGTAGGAAATGACTCCATTTTAGTGTAGAGTCTCCCATGTGAGGAGGGAAAGACATGGGGTTTCATGATACCCATGATGCCAAGTATGGCCTGAGGGCTTTTGGGGGGCATAAAGAAGTTTATTATCATGACTGCATCTTGTGTAGATGGTCATTCCAAGTCTATGTGTGGCTTGAGTTTTTATTTATAATACTTTGGCTTCTCCTACTATTCAGTCTACCACCACCACCGCTAATTTTGTTATTAAATATTTGTTTATTAGACTTTTATTAGATTAGATTTTTATTATAGATATGATTTATAATGAGATTTGATTTATAAATAGATTTGATCTTATTTTATTTAGATTAGAGTTATTTTATGCATTAAAGTAGATGGTGAGTTTAGTATTTTATTTTAAGTGAATAATTGAGTTATTTTACGAGGCTAGGGTTATTGCATAGGATTATAAACTTTTAAGTATGTTGGTTTTTTTTTAAACTGTTAGGCTTTTATTTTTTTGAGGGGATATTATTAATTATTATATAAATGCAAGGTTTTAAGCATAACTTATTTCATTAAATTCTTCATTTTAAATTAATAACCTAGATATCATTTTATCGATAAGGGAGTCTTAACAAACCCTTATCTTTGCGATAAACATCTTTTAAGCATAATATTGTTACCTTTGATCAACGTCTTGCACGGTTGAATTTTGGTCAACCATGGTCAAATTGAGCTCAACCATCTCATTTTTCATGCCCAAGTATTCCCTGTACCCTTTAGAACTTTGGTTTTTAATTTCACATTTATTGGGCACAGTTGACTTTTTGGTCAAATCTAGTTGACTTTTGGTCAACTATCTCAATTTATGTGTGTGAGCCTTCCTTAGGGCTTGGCAGACCCTAGTAACATCTTTTCATGCTTATTGGTGACAATTTGACTTTTTGGTCAACTTAGGTTGACTTTTGGTCAACTATCTTGATTTGTGTGTCGATCGTAGCGTGTAGCTTCGGGATCCCTGTAAGATAGTTCTGACAGATATTCTACCTAGTATGACCCTTATGTTAATTGTTTTCCCTTCTGCACCATTCTACGTGTACATGTTAACCTTTACCTCCTGCACCGTTTTGCATGCATGTGCTTTCTTGAGGTAATTTAGTTAACCTTTAAGCGTGTTTTAAAAAAAATTGATTGTGTGTTTTTGCCCAACTTTTTGGCATGACATAATATGGGAATCAGTGGTGGCTAACCAAGGCCTTCCAAGGATAACTAGGTAACAATCAAAATTTACCTTAGGTGATAATATAAGGAAGTCAGCAGGATATTCCTAGGAATCCAAAGTGACTGCTATATCTTCTATAATGCCATCTGGGGTGATAGTGGAACTGTCTGCAAGTTGTAAGACTTTTGGAGTGGTTCTTGATCCCTCTATACTCAGCCTATGCATGGTATCCTTGGTCATAACATATATGGTTTCTCCCAAATCTACTAGAGTGTTCTTCACAGACTAGTCATTAATTATAAGATCAACAACCGGGCTTCTAGGGTTAGAGTACTTTGGAATGACTCTTTTCCAACATAATATCTACAAGTTGACCTATAACATGAACTATTTGAGATCCTTTTTCTTACATCCAGGATTTTTGAGGCATGCTCCTTTAATGGCTTTTCCATAAATAAGAACATCTTTGATAGATTGAAATAGTGGAATCTGGATATGCATGTTTTTCAACTGCTCAAGGATATTGTTACGATTGTAGTTTGCACACTAAATTGGTAAGTTGATGTTACTTTGGCATTAAAATATGGATTTGATAGTTTCTTTCCTAAGTTGCAGAATTGCTTGAATTTAGAAGATAAAGTACACATGCAACATGACAACTATAAATATCAAAAGATTGCATAAAGGTAGACCTATTAAACACAACTATTCAACTAATGAAGATAAAATACATTTCTTTTACATTTATGTTAACACTGATATTGTACTCTAAGTATTGATCGGATTCAAATTTTCAAATTCATAATTGATCATTACATTGTGCATTCAAACTGAATGTAATAAACAAACATTCCTTCATAGGTTACATCTTTCATATTGTGAACTTAGAGAAGATATAAAATTCTGAAAGTAAGAAAGGAGCATAAGAAGGTTTAGGGGTCCATGCATTGCCTTTAAGAGGTCTTAAGAGGTCTTATGCATGTTAGAGCTGAGTAACTATATCATCTGGATCTGAATGTCTTTAACCTTGTCTTTGGCCTTGTCCCTAATCTAAATCTTCTTCTAGTTTTTTCCTACATCATGGAGAGAGAAAATAGTTAGATCCAAATATGATCTAAGCAATGCATAGAAACCTAAAACAACATACTACAATCAAATCTTTAGAGCTGTACATCTACAAATAAATACAACAGGAAAGTATGCATCTACATCAACTAAATAAAAGTATCAAAGGGACATAACTCTATGAAACCTTTTACTCTTTATAGTTATCATTCTGCATTATTCAAAAGTTGCTATTTGTGAAACTAGAAAATATGAATGAAAGGGACTTAGTTCTCATAAATGAGAAACCTTTTTCAGAACATCAACATATTAGGTTAGTAAACCCAACCAGCCAACCAACATTCATGCATAAATGTCATTTCAAATGACACTCACACACAAACATTGATTGACTGATTGTATCCACTAACCTAACATGTGGACTTGGTGGTGTGTGCAAGCAAGTGAGACTAAAGTATAATCAAATGCAGAAAGAAACACAATGCAAGAGTTCACTAGTTGTAGATAATAAAAGAAAAATATAGTGGGTGTCACAAGCCCGTGCTCAAACCTCATTGGATTAAATATGCAAGAGTACTAAGATCTCATGATTTTACAAAGAAAAGAAGATACAATTCATACAGTTCATAGAAGATAATACATATGCAGGCATGTTGTTACAAGTCTTAAATGGAGCTTCCCAAAAAAAAATGCAGAATGTAGTAATGTTGCTAAAAGGTGCTTATGAAATGAAGAGATGCCCTAAAATGGATGTTCCAAATGAACAAAGAAAAAAGAATGAAGTTTCAAGTAAAAAGAAGAGATGAATTACAAAGGAGGTAACACTATTATGCATTACTTTATAAATTAGGGTTAATTGTAATACTAATGGAAATATGATTGTTTCTATTCATCAACAAGAGTAAAATATCCTTTTCTATTATGTTATCAAATGGATCATGCATATGACAGAATAAGCTAAGGTTAAAACAACATTTCATTTTTGCATACACAAACATAGATGTGCATCAAAGTGTTATCAAAATGCATATAAAATCACCAAAGAAATAGTTGAGCTGTTATCAACGTTTTGGCCATAAATATGCATATACAATAAATACATCAACTTTATCAAATAAATGAAAGTATGCATAGTTAGGTCAGACAAAATGATAGTGTTCCATATGAGATGTGTTCAGGTTTACATAAAAGTGATACTATGATTACTATCAAAATCATGTTCGATAAAAGTACAAGAGGTGACATGATAATATGCAAAGGGACAATGCACAAAGATATATAAAAATAGAGCATATACTAGAAAGGAACACATAATATTGTCATGAGAAATATGCATAAGTAGAGGAGTCAATTGCATTGAATTAGAATTAAGAATAAGCATGTCTAAAACCCTAAATACTGTTGTCTTTAAAAAGGGAGTCAAGAAGACATTGCTATTATGTTGTTCTAGATACTAACATGTTTGAATAAGAGAGGAACAAACAGACAGTGATAAATATTCTTGCAACCAAATAGAAGATACTATGCATGTTCAAACAGTAAGTTCTTTTTCAAAGAAATATTCAAACAAACATGTATATAACAGTGTTATTCTACATATTTAAAAGATGCACAGTGCTTTAGTATCAAATACATCCAAAAATGAGAACCAATAGTACTATTATTGATCAAGAATGGAATTATTTGATGCTGTTATTATGCATGTTCATCATGTTCAATACATATTCAAAGAGAAATCAATAGGAAATTCTAGTGACAAATACAATGGTTATGCTAAAAAAAAAAAAAATGATAGAATCATTACTAACAGAGTGCATATGCAAAAATGAAGGTAAAAATGTTGTTATTCACTTTTCTAAAGCGTTACATATTCAAGAATTTAGAAGAACAAATAACAAAGCAAATGGAGACAATATTGTTGTTCTATGTTGTTAAAGAACATTCAAAAGCAGAGTGTGCACCAGGATTGAAATCAAATAGTGTAATCACTATACATGTTCAAAATATAGTACCTATTCATAGAGAAATGCAATAAAACAATATTATTATGTAATACTATTAGGAGAAAATAAAAATACAGTGCCTAGTGAAAAGATATAAAAAGTGTAGAGATTAAAAATGGAGATGAAATAACAGTGTCATATGCTTCAAGATGATTAAATAACAATGTGGTTATGATGTAGGTTCAATGACAACACTATTTAATAAAAGAGGTTATGCATCTTAAATTTATTGGTCTCTACATTTTACAATACTATTCATGGGTTTCACGAGCCCATGCTCGAACCCCATAAATAGCACTTGTACTGGAGTCATCAATTGATACACTAAGTTATTTATCATATTTCAAACTTTAAGATAGGAGGACATCATAGCAATATCAACTTGATATAAAATATAGACACCAAAGATGCTTCTAGTTCAAACACAAAACAACATGGTCCCCACACAAGTTCAAAATAATCTACGACATGCATAGTAGAGACAATAAACAACATACATAGTGGAAAAAGATAGAATGAATAAAAGAAAGATATAACTTATCTTCAAGTTGTAGCATGAAACTATAATGGAGCTGAGTTTAGGTGAAGAGCCCAAGTTCACCCAAGGACATGCATAATAGTACCATATATTATGGCCAGAAGACTCCAAGTTGCAAGTAAAGCCCACTAACAGAGAGAGCCCGAGCTCTTCTCACCCATAATGTTATTAAAATAAAGAGCTTGAGTTCGATGTATGATGCCATGAAAATTTGCATAGAGAGACCACAATATATGGAGAAGCTTGAGTTCTTACAAAGATGCATGGACAGCGCCATATTCATGGCATGCAACTCAAAATCCAAGTTCAAATAGAATAAGCCTAAGCTTCTTAAGTGAAGATATGCATGTAAAATGCCATATATTATGGCATGAAAAGATTCAACTCTAGTCATAGAGGCCGTAGTGTAGAGATGAACTAGGATCTATGCATCAAACTCATAAATCACAGTCAAATGTCTAACCATAAGTTTAGAGGAGAGCCTGAGCTCTTCAAACAGAAGCTCCAGTTTGAGCATACATCACAAAGAGTCAAAAAAGCCATATCATTACATGCAATCAACCAAAAAAACTAAAAGAAACTCCAGTTTAAATGTCGTGGTTAAAACCCAAGTGTTTGTTACATGCAAGAGCCTGATTTTTTTACAAATCATCACTTCTAGTTGCAGTTCAAGCTGCATGCTCAACGTGAATACATCTCTCATTGTTTTGTAGACAAGAATATAGAATAAATTGCAAGATATGTTGCAGATTCCAAAGAAGGATGTGAAACCATAGTTTGCAACCAATGAACTCCAGATTACATGGCGACATAGAGGAAGCCAAGAAAACAGTGAAAAGATTGTAGACATGGCGGTACCAAATAGCTAAAAAAACCCTAAAGTTTTCCCCAAAAATAGAATGTGAAATGAATTGTGCTAGGTTTTACAAACTTTGAGGTCCACTAAAAAAATGAGTTAAGGCTCTACAAAGCTACAGTGCACAGAGACATCATCAAAATGCCACGATAACCTCTCCCAAAAGGAAATTTGAAGACAATGCAGCCAACACTTAAGATAGATATTTTGAAATGGGTCATGTTGACCATGGATTAGGTGTCAAGTTTGGTGGAGTATTACATTTGCTATGGGTTAGGGTTTTTAGGTATTTTGGGGTTGCATCTCAAGTGTTTTTTAGTTATATATTGGATGTTTTAATATATGTTTTTATATATATTAAGATATATTGTAAAGAAATACAAATCAAAGGAATCAACATTATGAGACCTAAATTTAGGACTAGATTTGTGGCATTAATTATGCCTTGAATTTAGGGATTTATCTATTTTAGAGTGGTTTTTTGAAGGCTAGATTTTGGGCATCATTTGGGCCTTAAATTTAGGGTTATCTATCTGTTGAAGAGAGATTTTTGGTGGGGGATTTCAATTTTGGAATTGGCCTTAGGGGCTATATATTGGAGCTTCATATTCATTTGTAGGGTTTCCAAATTTAGGGAATAAGAGGTATTAGTGAGCATATTGTTCCTTTGCTTCTTTTGACATATTTTGTAGCCATCAGTTCATGTTGAGACAAATTATGGTCAAGTGAGTGCATACATTCCTTGTCATTTTTTTGTACCTTCATAGGTAACTATTTTATATATTTTAAGGAGAATAAAGTTGACCCTATTATTCATATATCTTTTCTGAGTTTTTCTATCTATCCTTCCAAGTTTTCTACATTTAAGTGTATTGTGTCTTTCAAGCATAGATTAGTGAATTGTTCCAAATTCCTATTCAAGTTATAAAGAATAAACCTTTTGCATAAATTACCTGTTTGTTGGCTGAATTGTTACCATTAGTGGCACAAACCCTAATAGTGAATTCTTGGTCATCCTAGGTGTTGTGAAGTGAAAATTACTACAGAGTTCAGTAATGTATGTCCTATAGGTACAGATTTATAATTCTGAAAAATCTGAATCCATTTGTTGTATCACCCTTTTAGCTAGTTATTCATTTTTCAGTTATCCTTCTCTCTTTTCCCAAAACCATAAAAATTAGTATTAGGTGATATTCCAAACCAAATAGGAACCAACCTAGAATCTAGAGATTCATTCTCTCTTCCACCAAGGAGAACATTTCCATGTTTCAATGGGATAGCTAGATTTCAAATCAAGCTAAAGGCACAATCCTGATTGACAACAATTTTTGGCATGCCCGGTGGGACCCAAACTGCTTCATAGTTCTTTCAAGATATTACTTCTTATTGTTGCTTTGGTGTGAACAACAACATCTCTACCTTTGAGAAGGTATTTTAATAGCACCTGGTGACTTTGGTTAAAGGTTTTATTATAGATTCAATTGCAAACTTATTTTAATGAGGACTCCTACAAGAGAAAACAGTGAAGGATTCATTTATCAAGAGTTACATCCCAGCAGAAGAGGTAGCAGATCAACAAGAAGAGATATAACATCTCAAGCTATAGGAGAAAGATCCTTTCTTAGGGGGTCTGATTTATCACTATTTCAAAATCATATCTTTGAGGATCAAGCTGCAATCTCAGAGGGTCATGAGGTAATTATTGAAGATTTTAGTTTTCCTGAAGATTTAAGTGTTATTGACAAATTTGGATCAGAATTACCCATTTTTGAGGAATCAACAAAGGATCATTTCACTATTGTAGCAGCCACAA
The DNA here is from genome assembly GCA_018584345.1 of Thuja plicata. Lineage (NCBI taxonomy): Eukaryota > Viridiplantae > Streptophyta > Pinopsida > Cupressales > Cupressaceae > Thuja > Thuja plicata. The sequence goes on from MU224510.1 coordinate 1,440,497, forward strand.
GTGGTACCACTACCCCAGGATTGGAAACATATCAAAGGTAACTCAATCTAACAAATATTTTGTACTGCTTGTAGTTCAGCAGCAAGTGCCACCAGCACAGATGGCTTGGAATTTTCCATTTGTGGCCTTTGATGCTGGCAGTCAATTAGAAATTGCTGCTCATCATGATATTCCACTAGCAGCACTAAAATTTTTGACGTATTTTAATGGTGAGAATAATATTTCAGCAATTGAGCATATTAAAGATATTGCTACTCTATGTGGATTACATCAAGTTACTCATGATGATGTAGCATTAAAACTATTAGCAGCTTCTCTCAAGGGTAAAGCATTAGTCTGGTTTAGAAGTTTGCTAGTTAACTCTATTACTACATGGGATGAGTTAGGGACTGTTTAGATTAGTAAATTTGAGGATAGGTTTGATAATTAGTCTTTGGTTGAGTAGTTAACTACTAGTAAGAGAAATATCAATGAGCATATTTCTGATTTCAATTTTTGTTATCAACGAACTTGAGACAGAATTCCAAGATCTGTTAAACCATCCAATGACATGCATTTCTTTTATTTTTTAAAGCATTTAACAGTGATATTGTACTTATGATACAATCTATGGGAGGTAATACTTTACCTAATGCTTATGATGTTGTTGTTAGAGCTGAGAAAACCTTGATACAAGCTGGAAAATTGCCTCCAAGGCCTCCAATGCTGTTTTGTTCAGAGATACAACCAGTTGTACCAATTTTCATACCACCTATTAGTTTTGTCCCTCCATTTCCAACACTTAATATGTAGGTTGTAGTAGAAGAACATGCTACTTCAGGTCCTATTAGGGAGATAAAAGAGAAGACTATGAAGCTAAAAGATACAAATGACAATATTTTGAGAACTTTGCAGAATTATGGCAATGAGATAATGAACTTGAAGAGGCAACAAGTTCAATACCATAGGCCTCCACAAGCTTCTTATCAGCATAATAGTTCATCAAATCAAGCTTCTATTTTGAATCAGACAAGGCAAGCTCAAGGGCAGCAAAGAGGTTATAATCAAAGACTTGGCCAAGTATATAATTATGCAACTCTGAGTACCTCCAAGGAGTTAACATTAATTCCTCAAAATAATTATGTGCAAGAGGCAGAATGGTGTAACACATGCAATGATGGGCATTTTTGGTTGGATTTCCCTCATGCACTTAAAGCTAGAAAATAGGATATTCTAAAGGGACAGTAGATTAATAGCCAAAAAGTGGTACAGTATGATCAAACACAAATACAAGGTAATCCTGATGTGTCTTTGGTGAATTTTAATGATGATAATGTTGTTTTAGCAGCAAATTTTGACCCTAATCAAGTATGGAGACCTATAGCAGTAGGAATAAGGTCAAAAGTGAAGGTTGGAAATGATCAACAAAAAAATGATAAGGTACAACTTCTTGATGTTACAATACAACAACAAACAAATAAACATGTACAAGCTCAAAAAGGAGAAGAATAGCTATTACAAATAGTAAATGAGCCTGTTGTTTTAAAATAACACCAAAAGGTTAGTGTTCAAAACTTCAATATCATTGATCATTTGAAGAAGACAAATATTCCCTTGTCTATGTGGGATGTTCTGGCTCTTCAAGGACAAAAGGATGTGTTACAAGAGGCATTACAAGCGCTTACATTATCTGATGAATTTTTGTCTCAACAAACCCCTAAGGTTTTAGTTGCTGCAAGTGCAAGTACATCCCATCAATCATCTAAATTGATCAAACCTCCTCCATTTTATGTCACTGTCATTATAGGACAACACTTAGTCCACAATCGCATGATTGATTCTGGTGCTACTAGCTCAGTTATGCCAAAGAAAATTATAGACCATCTAGGCCTCAAATATGAGCCACTTGAAAGAGGAGTAGTCCAATTAGATGGGATAGCAGTTGCAACTTTAGGAGTTATAAGGAATCTAGATTTAACACTGCATGGTTGTCCTAGTTTTTCTGTACCTATCAATTTATACATTATTGATTTTTCTCCTAACTTCTCTATATGTTTGTCATGAGAATTTACTACTAAGATAGGAGGTTATCTATCAGCAGACTGGACTCACATGCTTTTCCACACCAGGTACGGTACAAAATTCACTATTCCCTCAGAACCCATTGCAGATTTATATCTTGAACAATATGTTGCTAGTGTTGGAAATGAATCAACAATTGTGTTGTTTGATCAAGAGGAAATATTTGATCAAACACAAATAAGTAAATTTCTTGATGTGTTATTAGATGATTGGGCAACTAAAAATGTAAGAATTTTAGATGAACAAATTGAGGAGCCAATTTTGGGTAACTATGTTATCCATGAGGTTTCTAATTTTCTTCCATCTATGGTAAAGAGTGTATATTTAGATCTAGAACAATAATCTAACGCTATTTGGAAGCTATTTTTGATGGGTTACACAAAAAAATAGGTGTAGGAGGAGGTTGTATGCTGGTTTCACCAGAAAATAAGAGGTATTACGCTTCTTTCAGATTCACTTTTAGTTGTACAAATAATTTTTCTAAGTATGAGCCCTCATAAATGGATTCAAGTGGGCCATTAAGAGAGGTATTAGCTGTTTGCAAGTTTACGCTGATTCAAAATTGATTGTGAATCAAGTTAGGAATGTTCATGCAACTAAGAATGATTTATTAAAAAGTTAAAAGAATGTTGTATGGGATTTGATTGAAGGATTTGAGGCTTTTAATTTGCAATCTATTCCTAGAAATCAGAACAAACATGCTGATAGGCTTGCTGCTGTTAGTGCCCAGTATGATATTCCAACTGAGATCAACAATAGTAAGGGGCCAAATTATGTTAAAGTAATTGTTAGACCTACTGTCCCTAACAATGCTGATTGTTGGAAAGTTTTTGAATCTGACCAACATATTGTTAAATTTTTTAGAGAGGAGGCTGAGTTTGCACAGCCAAACCAGCAAAGATTGCAGGAGCAATATGAAGACCAGATCATTCAGTTAAGGACAAAAAAGATGTCCAAAGGTCTTGTGACCTTAGAATATATGTTTGGTACTGATTATCAATTTAAGAAGGATAAATCCAGCTTGCATATCAAAGAAGAGCATTATGAGGAAATTGTTGTTGCAAAGGATAAAGTGCTGCAATTTGGAAAGGTATGTGCACTTGAAGGGTGTCAAACCTTTGTTAACTTATGAAATGAATTTCATGATATTATTGCTTGGATTTATTTATATTTGAAAGGCTTTGATCCTAGTATTTCCCAGCACACAATTGAATTAGAACCAGGAGCCAAGCCAGTTAGGCAAAAATAGAGGCCAATAAATCCAAAACTAGAGCCTCTCATGATTAAAGAATTAAATAAATTGATTTAGAGCAATATCATTTTTCCAATCAAACATACTTCATGGGTATCCAATCTGGTTCCTGTTAGGAAAAATAATGGAGAAATCAGATTGTGTGTTGATTTTCGTGACTTCAACAGAGCTTCATTAAAGGATAGACATCCTTTGCCTTCAATGGAAAAAATCTTGCAGGTTGTTTCAGGTTCAGAACGGTTTTCATTGTTGGATGGTTTCTCTGGTTACAACCACATTTTGGTGAAGGAAGATGATAGATTCAAGACAAAATTTACAACCAAATTTGGAACTATTTCTTATCAAAAGATGTCATTTGGTCTATCTAATGTAGGTGCAACCTTTCAGAAGGCTATGGAAGGCCTTCATAAATTTGATGTACAGGTTTGTACTTTTTTATTTGGATGATATTACTATTTTCTCAAAGAGTGCATCAGAACACTTTCAGAATTTAAGAGTTATCTTTGAGAGATGCAGAGAATATGGTATTTCTTTAAATCCCAAGAAAAGTATATTTTCTTTCCATGAAGGTAAATTTCTGAGATTTATTGTTTCAAAGGAGGGTATCACTATTGAAATCGAAAGAGTAAGTGTTATCCTTGCCTTACCACTTCCTCTTCACAAAAACGATCTTCAAAGTTTCTTGGGAAGAATCAAATTTGTAAGAAGATTCATCCTAGACATTGTTGAATTACTAATGTCATTAACAACCATGCTCAAGAAAAATATTGCTTTCAGATGGACCAAAGAAGGCAAAATTAGCTTTGAATTGATTAAGGAAGCATTAGCTACCGCCCCTACCTTGTTAAATCCTAATTTTCAAAGGATTTCATTTTGTATGCATATGGGAATGTTGATAGCATTGTTGCCATGTTAGTTCAGAAGAATGACATAGGTTGTTAACAACCAATAGCCTTTTTCAGTCAAGGACTTAAGGACTATGAATTACAATATTCATTTGTTGAAAAACATGTACTTGTTGTAATTAGAAGTTTGAAGAAATTTAGACATATGCTTTCTAACAATAAAATTGAACTGATGGTTGCACATCCTTCTGTTAAGGATATTTTGCTAAATAAAGATTTCAACACCAAAAGAGATGGTTGGATCACAAAGGCAATTAATTATGACATTGAAATTAAAGTTTCTAAGCTAGTAAGAGGAAAGGGTCTCTGTGAACAACTTGCTGGAAATGGAGATAACACTCCAAAAGATGATTATGAAGTTGTTTTGGCTTTAGAAGATGATGAACAACTTGTTGTTCCAGATTTACAGAATGATTGGGTGAAGATATGGTTGATTTCTTACAAATAGGATGTTTTCTTGAAGGTTTGGATAGATAAAAAAGGAGGTATTTCAAATTACAATCTATTCCTTATTATTTGCTGAATAATGTATTGTATAGGAGGGATTATAATGGTGTATTGCTAAGATGCATTAGTGGAGATCAAACTCAAAAGGTTATAGAAGAATTCCATGATGGACCAATAGGTGGCCATTTTTTTGCAAGGATAACAACATTAAAAATTATGAAGGCTGGCTATTTTTGGCCAAACCTCTACAAAGATGCCTTCATATGGGTGCATGGAGAAGGTGTTTGGAATGTGCTAGTTTTGTAAACAAACAGAGGTTAGTAGCTTTACCTCTTAATCCAATTCAATTTGAGTAGCCTTTTGTCAAGTGGGGTCTAGATTTTATTGGCCCCATAAATCCATCATCAAGTGCAGGTCATAGATATAAATTGACAACAACATATTATTTTACAAAGTGGACTGGGGCTGTTACATTGAAAGATGCAAATGAAAGTTTAGTTTTAAATTTCTATGAAGATCTGATTACAAGGTTTGGAACACCTAAATCCATTGTTTTTGATAATGCTTTGGACTTTTTAGGCACAAGAATTACTGATTGGATAGTTAAGAACAATGTTTATCTTAGTACCTTGCAATTATTACCCACAGGGTAATGGACAAGCTGAATCAATAAATAAAATATGATTCACATCATCAAGAGGACTATTGAAGACAACTAGCGAGCTTGGGGTAGAAAGTTAAAGCAGGCCTTGTGGGCTGATAGGATCACCCCAAAGAATTCAATAAGTAACTCACCTTACAAGTTGGTTTATGGAAGAGGCAAGATTGCCAATTTCAGTAGAGTTGCCAAGTTTGAGCTTGATCAAAGAATGGGATCTGTTGGACCAGCAACCAATGGAGGTAAGGATTTGTGAATTGATAGAGTTGGAAGAGATTAGGAAAGAATCTTTTCAGAAGTTTGAGGAACATCATGATCAAATGAAGAGGACATTTGATAGAAAATTTGTCGCAAGAGTCTTTGCAGAAGGTGATTTAGTGCTCAAATGGGATTAGATGAAGAGTAGACCTAGTAAGCATTCAAAATTTAATGTCATTTGGAATAGTTCATTTGTGATTACAGGATGCAAGGCCCATAATGATTTTTAGCTCTCAAATATGGAAGGAGAAGAATTACCAATCCCAGTTAATGGGATCCACCTCAAGCGTTGCTTTTGAGGTTAGTTGGTGTGAATAAGTGCTTTGCACATAGTTAGTTTCTTTCAATTAGTGGTAGTTAGTACTTCTATTCTCACAGTGACCAAATCAAGAAGATACGCACCATGCATAATCAAGAACCCATTGGGGTTCTCAGTTATAAATGATGAATACCTCAATAATGTAACCACAGTGGGAAGAGAAGTTGTTTTTCAGATAGTTTGCTTTAGATTTTTGAAGGTTGGAATGAACAAAAAAAACAAGATCAATCACATGATATATGAATGAACATCATACCCATCACATGATACATGGATAATTTCTGATGTCTCATATCATAAGCATCATGCTCACACCTATACCATGCAACCGAAGTTGTTGTTCAAGCTCATTTTTCCTTTTTGGTTTAGGATTCCTATTTTTGGACAACATCATCATCATCATTTGAATTATTCTCATCACATGATACATGGATAAATTATGTTGTATCACATCATAAAAATAAGTTCAAACAATAATTATGAAGTAAAAACTGTTGTTTAGTTTTAGTTTTGCTATCTCTAAGTGTTGGTCAACACATGTTTCAGTTTAGTTTTAGTTTTCAGTTTGAGAAGTTCAGTTGTTCTTAAAAGTTGAAGACTATATGCCCAATGGATAAGGAGAAGGAAACTAGTTTGATTATTGTTCAGCAGGAAAACACCCCTGGGAGGTCGCCATAAAATGTTACCATTTTAGTTTTCACACTAAATTGGTAAGTTGATGTTACTTTGGCATTAAAATATGGATTTGATAGTTGTTGTCCTAAGTTGCAGAATTGCTTGAATTCAAAACATAAAGTACACATGTAGCATGAAAACTATAAATATCAAAAGATTGCATAAAGGTACACCTATTCAGTTAATGAAGATAAAATAAATTTCTTTTACATTCATGTTAACACTGATATTGTACTCTAAGTATTGATCGGATTCAAATTTTCAAATTCATAATTGATCATTACATTGTGCATTCAAACTGAATGTAATAAAAAAACATTCCTTCATAGGTTACATCTTTCATGTTGTGAACTTAGAGAAGATATACAATTTTGAAAGTAAGAAAGGAGCATAAGAAGGTTTAGGGGTCCATGCATTGCCTTTAAGAGGTCTTTTGCATGTTGGAGCTGAGTAAATATATCATCTGAATCTGCATGTCTTTAACCTTGTCTTTGTCCTTGTCCCTATTCTAAATCTTCTTCTGGTTTTGTCCTACATCATGGAGAGAAAATAGTTAGATCCAAATTGGATCTAAGCAATGCATAGATACCTAAAATAGCTTACTACAATCAAATCTTTAGAGTTTTACATCTACCAATAAATACAAAAAAAAGTATACATCTACATCAACTAAATAAAATTATCAAAGGGACATCACTCTATGAAACCTTTTACTCTTTATAGTTATCATTCTGCATTATTCAAAAGTTGCTATTTGGGAAACCATAAAATCTGAATCAAAGGGACTTAGTTCTCATAACTGAGAAACCTTTTTCAGAACATCAACATATTAGGTTAGTAAACCCAACCAGCCAACCAACATTCATGCGTAAATTTCATTTCACATGACACTCACACAAAAACATTGATTGACTAATTGTATCCACTAACCTAACATGTGGAATTGGTGGTGTGTGCAAGCAAGTGAGACTAAAGTATAATCAAATGCAGAAAGAAAGACAATGCAAGAGTTCACTAGTTGCAGATAATAATAAAAAAATATAGTGGGTGTCATGAGCCCGTGCTTGAACCTCACTAGATTAAAGATGCAAGAGTACTAAGAGCTCATGAGTTTACAAACAAAAGAAGATATAGTTCATACAGTTCATAGAAAGTAATACATATGCATGCATGTTGTTATAAGTCTTAAATGCAGCTTCCCAAAACAAAATGAAGAATGCAGTAATGCTGCTAAAAGGTGCATATGAAATGAAGAGATGCCCTAAAATGGATGTTCCACATGAAAAAATAACAAAGAATGAAGTTGCAAGTAAAAACAAGAGATGAATTACAAAGGAGGTAACACTATTATGCATTACTTTACAAATTAGGGTTAACTGTAATACTGATGGAAAGATGATTGTTGTTATTCATCAACAAGAGTAAAATACCCTTTGTTGTTATGTTATCAAATGGATCATGCATATGATAGAATAAGATAAGGTTTAAACAACATTTCATTTTTGCATACATAAACATAGATGTGCATCAAAGTGTTATCAAAATGCATATAAAATCACCAAAGAAATAGTTGAGCTGTTATCAAGGTTTCAGCCGTACATATGCATATACAATAAATACATCAACTTTATCAAATAAATGAAAGTAGGAATATTTAGGTCAGACAAAATGACAGTGTTCCATATGAGATGTGTTAATGTTTACATAATAGTGCTGCTATGATTATTGTCAAAATCATGTTCAAGAAAAGTACAAGAGGTGACATGATAATATGCAAAGGGACAGTGCACAAAGATATATAAAAAATAGAGCATATAATAGAAAGGAACACATAATGTTGTCATGAGAAATATTCATAAGTAGAGGAGTCAATTGCATTGAGTTATAATTAAGAATAAGCATGTCTGAAACCCTAAATATTGTTGTCTTTAAAAAGGGAGTCAAGTAGACATTGCTACTATGTTGTTTTGGATACTAACATGTTTGAATGAGAGAGGAACCAACAGACAGTGATAAACATTCTTGCAACCAAATAGAAGATATTATGCATATTCAAACAGTAAGTGATTTTTCAAAGAAATATTTAGACAAACATGTATATAACAGTGCTATTCTACATATTTAAAAGATGCACAGTGCTTTAGTATCAAATACATTCAGAAATGAGAACCAGTAGTACTATTATTGATCAAGGATGGAATTATTTGATGTTGTTATTATGCATGTTCATCATGTTCAGTGCATATTCAAAGAGAAATGAATAGGAAATGCTAGTGATAAATACAGTGATTATGCTAAAGATAAAGAAAATGACAGTATCATTAGTAACAGAGTGCAAATGCAAGAATCAAGGTAAAAATGTTGTTATTCAATTTTCTAAAGGGGTACCTATTCAAGAATTTAGAAGAATAGATAACAAAGAAAATGGAAACAATATTGTTGTTCTATGTTGTTAAAGAACATTCAAAAGCAGCACCAGGATTGAAATCAAATATTTTTATCACTATACATGTTCAAAATACAATACCTATTCATAGAGAGATACAATAGAATGATGTTATTACTTAATACTGTTAAGAGAAAAGAAATATATAGTGCCTAGTGAAAAGATATAAAATGTGTACAGATTAGAAATGGAGATGAAATAACAGTGTCATATTCTTCAGGATGATTAAATAACAATGTGGTTATGATGTAGGCTCAATGACAACACTGTTTAATAAAAGAGTACATGCATCTTAAATTTAGAGGTCTCTACATTTTACAATACTATTCATGGGTGTCATGAGCTAGTGCTTGAACCCCATAAATAACACTTGTACTAAAGTAATAAATTGATACACTAAGTTATTTATCATATTGCAAACTTTAAGACAGGAGGACAGCATAGCAATTTCAACTCGATACAAAATATAGACAGCAAAGATGCTTCCAGTTCAAGCACAAAACAAAACGGTCTCCACACAAGTCAAAATCATCTACGACATGCATAGTAGAGATAAGAAACATCATGTATAGTGGAAAAATACAAAATGAATAAAAGAAAGAGATAACTTATCTTCATGTTGTAGCATGCAACTATAATGGAGGCCGAGTTCAGGTGAAGAGGCCAAGTTCACCCAAGGACATGCAGAACAACACCATATATTATGGCCAGAAAACTCCAAGTTGCAAGTTAAGCTCACTAACATAGAGAGCCCGAGCTCTTCTCACCCAGAATGTTATAAAAATAAAGAGCTCAAGTTTGATGTATGATTCCATGCAAAGTTGCATAAAGAGACCATGGTATATGGAGAAGCTCAAGTTCTTGCAAAGATCCATGGAAAACGCCATATTCATGGCATGAAACTTGAAATCCAAGCTCAACTAGAAGAAGCCCGAGCTTCTTAATTGAAGATATGCATGCAAAATGCCATATATTATGGCATGAAAAGAATCAACTCTAGTCAAAGAGGCCGCAGTGTAGAGATGAACCGGGATCTATGCATCAAACTCATAAATCACAGTCAAAAGTCTAACCATAAGTTCAGAGGAGAGCCTGAGCTCTTCAAATATAAGCTCCAATTTGAGCATACATCAAAAAGAGTCAAGAACGCCACATCATTACATGAAATCAACTAAAAAAACTGAAAGCAATTCAAGTTTAAATGTCGCAGCTGAAACCCAAGTGTTTTTTACATGCAAGAGCCCAATTTTTTTCAAATAATCACTTCTAGTTGCACTTCGAGTTGCATGCGCAGCGTGAATACATCTCTCATTGTTTTGCAGACAAGAATATAGAATAAACTGCAAGATATGTTGCAGATGCCAAAGAAGGATGTGAAACCATGGTTTAAAACCAATGAACTCTAGATTACATGGCGACATAGAGGAAGCCAAGAAAATAGTGAAAAAATTGCAAACATGGCGATGCCAAATAGCTAAAAAAACCCTAAATTTTTCTCCAAAAATGGAATGTGAAATGCATTGTGCTAGGTTTTACAAACTTTGAGGTCCACTAACAAAATGAGTTAAGGCTCTTCCAAGCTACAGTGGATTGAGACTTCATCAAAATGCCATGATAACCTCTCCCAAAAGGACAGTCAAAGACAACGCAACCAACACTGAAGATAGATATTTTTAAATGGTTCATGTTGACCATGGATTAGGTGTCGAGTTTTGTGGGGTATTACATTTTCTATGGGTTAGGGTCTTTAGGTATTTTGGGGTTGCATCTCAAGTGTTTTTTAGTTATATATTGGATGTTTTAATATATTTTTTAATATATATTAAGATATATTGTAAAGAAATACAAATCAAAGGCATCAACATTAGGAGACCTAAATTTAGGGCCAAATTTGTGGCATCAATTATGCCTTAAATTTAGGGATTTAGCTATTTTAGAGGGGTTTTTTGAAGGCTAGATTTTGCGCATCATTTGGGCCTTAAATTTAGGGTTATCTATCTATTGAAGAGAACTTTTTGGTGGGGGATTTCATTTTAGGAATTGGCCTTAGGGGCTATATATTGGAGTTTCATATTCATTTGTAGGGGTTTAGAATTTAGGGAATAAGAGGTATTAGTGAGAATATTGTTTCTTTGCTTCTTTTTGCATATTTTGTAGCCATCAGTTCATGTTGAGATAGATTATGGTCAAGTGAGTGCATACATTCCTTGTCATTTTTTTTGTACCTTATGATGACATGTAACTGGTTAAATGTTTGATAATGTTAAGTTGAAGATAATACAAGAAATTAAATCAGTTAATGGTTTGTATTGTCATTGATATCAACTTGATATCATCTGTACGCTCATGTATATAATGCCAAAGACTTTAGAGAATCAATGGAACAAATATTATGCTTTCATTAATGCATAAAATTCAAGTATTTACTAAGTGACAGATAACACTGATAGAATGTACACCATCAGTAAAAGAAAGAACCAAAGTCACAGTGATACCCGACGAGTAGAAGACAGTATTGCCCGATAAAGAAAAATCACAGGATGTTCGACGAACTAAAAATAGAATTGCCCGACGAGTAAAATCCAATGATATCTGACAAACGGAGATCCCAAAGCTGACTGGAGTCACACCGACTGAACTGGCAGTTGTCACCAATGACTAACTACAGAGTTGACTGACAAAACAGAGAGTTCAAAAAATGACAAAATATCTAGTTGGAAAGAGCTAAAGATAGACTTAATTGGTTGTTTTCATTGTTTTATTCAACCAGAGTTAAGTGATTGATTTAAAGAAGATTTTTGCAGTTGGAAAGAAGATAACTATGAGATAAATCAGGAGTTAAGACTTAAATCAGATTGGCTGGATTATTTTTCACACCAAGAATCAAGAATCAAGGAACGGTGAATATTATGTCTATATAAGAGACAAGTTTAATCCATTTCCGCAATCATCATCACATGAATGTGGTCAATAATAAGAGGATGCTGAAGAGAAACTGATGAAGGATAACTTCATGCAGTACTGATCAATCAAGCTAAAGGAGAGCTAAGGAATTTTGTAGACACAGATGAATAGTGAAGCACAACATCACAGAGCAGAAAGTGTGGAGCACAAAGAATTGAATTGATACATTGATCAGAGAGGTAATTTACTTAAATAGATCTAAAAATCTGCAATTCAAGTTGCATTAGAAACAGGTCATTGTGTTTCAGTTTAACCATTGAAGTATCAAGTCTCTTAACAGAGCATGACTTAACAGTCTTCTATATATTGAGGTACATCCCAAGGAGTGCCAAAAAGGCTGATTCATGAAAGTAGCACTAGATTTACCTAAATCCTATTGACAGTCTAAGAAGGAGGTTGATTCAAGGATGGTAGCAAACTAAGTTGCCCGATACTAAGTGACAACCTCAATGTATAAAATCCTCTAACAAAGTCACACCTAATAGTGTGTTTGTAACCTTTAACAGGGTTGGCTCCTAATAGGGCTCACTTCAGAAGAGTGAAAATTTGGGGTACCAATCCCAGTAGTTTTTTCCCTTAACAGGGTTTCAATAATAAAATCCTTGTATTATGTGTGTATGGTTTATTACTTTACTATTTTACATTTCACATATGCATTTATGGATTTATCAGTATACTCTACATATTTACTGAGTGTCAGTAAATAATTTTTACTGCTTATCGGTAATCAAGGAGAATAAGGTCAGAAAAGGAAAACCGACAGACAATTAATTATTATATTTATTTCATGGCATGCATCTTGTAAGGGACATAATAATCTGAGGTTTATTTGATTGGTGGTTAGAATAAGGAAAAGTTTTTGAAACCACTAATTCACCCCCCCCCCCCTCTCAGTTATTACTAACAATTGGTATCAGAGCTTGTGTGCTTAGAAGGAAGGTTTCAAGACTGAATTCAAGATCACAAGATGAACAAATGAGATGTGCCCAAGTTGAACAAAGACAACTTTGCTTCATGGTAGAACAGGATAAGACTCCACTTATTAGGTATTGGTAATGATGTTACTCAATACTTAGATACTGAATATGTGTTTCCTATAGGAGCTTTGATAGTAGATCAGTTGAGAGAGAAGCATGAGCATAACTGCATGGTTATAGAGCTCTCTTCCTCACTCTCCAATGCTGAATTTGAAGATGTCAAGGATTGCAAAACTGCAAAGAAAATGTGGGAAAAACTGAAGCTTGTACATGGCGGTGATACAAATGTTTAGAGAGCCAAGGAAGAAAGCCTTAGAGGAAAATTTGATGATCTCAGAATGAAAGAAGGAGAAAACATCACACAATACAACACAAGAATAAAAGAAGTAGTCAATGCTATATGAGGTGTTGGAGGTACACTTGAAGAGGAGACAGTGGTAAGTAAAATCTTAAGAACCTTACTACCTATATATGCTATTAGAGTTTCTATTATTCAAGAAATGAGAGCAGTAGAAAACAACACAGTTACTCTTGATAGTTTAATTAGTAGACTGATTTCATTTGAGATGAATAACTTTGATAATAGTGTCTTACCAAACTTAGAGTCTACATTTAAGTCTTTTATGAGAATAAGAAAATCAAGTCAGAGAAACACATCTAGAAGAGATAGCGAAAGTGAAAGTGAAGAAGAATATCTAGATGAAATAGAAGCACTCATGGAAAGGAGAATGCAGAGAGGCAAAGGTAAATACAAAGGCAAGTTACCACTTATATGCTTTAATTGTAGAGAGATTGGACACTTTGCTGCAAGATGTCCTAACAGAAGAAAAGATGACAAAGGTAATGACAGATCTTTTGAGAATAAATCTGACAAAGGTGATAACAAAGATTACAAAAGTTACCAACAATCAGAAAGAAGAGATACCTGAGAATACAAGGATAAAGGCAAGAAGGCTAGCTACCTAGCTTCTTGCAAAGATGAAGATATTGACACCGAACCTGATGAAGACATCAAGATGGTATTTGTAGCTGTGAAAGATGATTCAGATGAAGATGAAAGGTATGTAGAAACTATACTCATATCTAAGGTTAGCAAGAATGACATATGGATTATAGATAGTGGCTACACTCACCACATGACTGGTGACAAAGAAAATTTTAACACTTTTCAGTATTATAATGGTGGTACAGTAAGAATGGGTAATGATACACCTTGTCTGGTTGAAGGTAAAGGAACTATAATGTTGAATAACTTAATTAAATGTGAAAATGCTTATTGGGTAAAAGGATTGAATTATAATATGTTGAGTATTTCTTAGCTGAATAATTCAAGTCACAGAGTAGCATTCGAGAATAAGAAGGCAAAGATCTTCAATGAATCAGGAAAACTAATTGGTACCGGTGAATAGACTAAAGGTAACTTATTCTATCTGAATGATACTAACACCACTTGATTAATGACTAGAAACAAAGACATATTGTTGTGGCACAAAATATTGTGTCATGTGAATTTTGATAACATGATAAAAATAAGCAGAAGAAGAAATGTAAGAGGCTTACCGATGATGACAAAGCCAGACAACATCATGTGCAAACATTGTCAAAAAGGTAAAATGACAAAGTCTAGTTTCAAAAGTAAAACCCATACATCCGATGATATTCTAGAATTAGTCCATACTGATTTATGTGGACCTATGAGGACAAAGAGCTATTATGGAGATATACATTTTATTCTCTTTGTTGATGATTACTCTAGAATGATGACAGTTATGTTTCTAAAAGATAAATCTAAAGCATTCAAGATGTTTAAGTGGTATAAGGCTATGGTAGAAAAACAAAGTGGTAAGGATTTGAAATTTTTGAGATTAGATAGAGGAGGAGAATTTATATCAGATGAATTCACTAATTTCTATAATGATCATGGTATAAAAAGATAGGTTTCTGAACCAAGAACACCGCAACAAAATGGGATTGCTGAGAGAAGAAATAGATCAATAGTTGATTGTGCAAGAACACTGATGAGAGAGAAAGGTATCACCCAAATCTTCTAGAGGGAAGTTGTTAGCCCTACTGTTTATACACTAAACATAGTACAATTGAAGAAGGACATAAAGAAGACACCTTATGAGCTATGGTATGGTAAAACACCCAATGTAAGTTACTTCAAGATCTTTGGTAGTCAATGTTATGTCTTAAAGGATGATAGAAATGGAAAG
>MU224510.1:1482122-1492434 GCA_018584345.1 Thuja plicata
AAATGAAAGCTAAACATCTTCAATTCCAATTGAAATTTAGACTAATTATGCAAATTGAGCTTAAAACATGAAAAGGATTAAATGCAAAAATTGCCTATAAATTTGATGCTCTCCAAAATCATCCTCCTTAATGAAGAAAAAGAAGTCCAATTTAGAGAAAACCATGGAAAGAGAGTGAAGAGTTTCTTTAAAAGAAACAGTTGTCTCTTCATTCTCTTTTGAGACAAATATGCAAAGATTATTTAAATAAAAGGGTGAATTATTGCCACATAAGTGTCCCTTCACATGGAATTATGGAATTCCTTTTTGAGGATAATTCACCCAATAATTAAATAACCTTTCAATTCCTTTTATGTATATTAGCTAAAGGGGGTGGAATTGATTTAATTAAAATCACTTAAGACTTTAGGATTAAATCAATTAATCATATGGTTTTTTAGCTAATAATCATTGAGAATTTAGGAATTAAATGTAATGTCAGATTTATGCAAATTTGGGTTTTTTGCATTTGAAACACAGTCAATTAAAGTCAATCAGGGGAAGAATTTTACTAATACAATAGGACTTCAAAGATGAGAAAATTGAAGGAATGCACCAAACTTGATTAGGATTATTAGGTGCCAATTTTGGGGTGTTACATTTTTCCGCTCTTTGAATTGATGTGCAAGCAGCGCATTGATTCAAAGAACAGTCTGAAGTGAAGATGAAGATTTCAGAATTCTAGGTTAGATTTCTGAGACACCGATCAGATTAAGAAGCAAAATCATCTAAGAAAAGATTGGAATCGGGGTTAGATTTCCCCAATGTCCACTGATAGTTGATGAAGATCTAGGACTATCTTCAGAATCAGAGTTAGATTGCCCCAATACAAAGGTTAGCCCTCCAAGATCTAGGTTAGATTGCATAGATAATGGTCTAAAGATTTTTTGAGAGCCATCTTCAAAATGAAGCATAACTTTCAGGAATTAAGGTTAGATTTCCCCAATACAAAATGAGATTTCAAGAATCATCTCCGAAATGAAGCTTAGTCCCCCAATGTCTAGGTTAGATTGCCAAGACACTGGTCAGATTGATATCTTTCACAAGACTGTCCCCAGAATGAGGCTCAACCTTTAGGAGTCAGGGTTAGATTGCCCCAATACCTATCTCAAAAGGCAATCAATTTAGGATTGTCTCCAAAATGAAGCATGATCCTTGAGGATCTTAGTTAGATTGCTCAGATACCTAGCAAGATAAATCACATGATGAAAAGATTCAAGATCATGGAATATCCAATTTTGACCATAAGGTATGAAAAACTGAATATGCCCCAAAGTGATGAGATGCCCCTAGCGATGGGAACTTTTGATTCAAATTAGACTGATTCAAGAATAATGCGAAAAGATTCAATGATGCAATCATCTTGCCCCCTTGGGAGTGAAATTGAAAGAAGACACATCATAAATATGAGAGTGAGAAATCACAGAAAAGGATAGATCAAGAGAGAGTAGAATCAATTTAGAGCGATCGAGAGGTCCTATTGATTAGGTTTGACCATAGTTGACCAGATTTGACTAGAGTTGACTTTGATGAAAAGATTACAGAATCTGAGAAAATGATGACATGAGATAATCCTGACAAGAAGCCAACATAAAAAAATTGACTACACAAGCATCCAATCACGTTGGTCCCAAAATTTTAAGATGTGATTTTGAGCAACTTAGGAGTGTCAAATTTTGATTTCGATCACGAAAATGGATTTAGAACGGTCCAATTAGCCAAGGGTGCAATTTTTGCGAAAAACGGAGCACTTAGAAAAATTAGGTCAAAGGCTATATAAGGCCCGGAGGGGTCATTTTCAAATCATTATTCACCTTTGACTTTAGCAATGGCGAGAGTTCCAATTGACATTGAGAGCATTCCTGTGCACATGCATCGATTTGAGCGTACCCGATGGCACAACCGACCAGCGAAGTATGATGCACCTGTGAGTATTTATAACTGGATCTTGTATTTCTGCAAAAACTTTATCAATTTTTAGCGTTAGTGTGTTTTTTAAGCTTTTAAATCTCGTCTCGCAAAATCTCGCGCGAGGAAATAGTTTCCTCGTGCCGAGCCTAATCGCCTTTCACACAAGGAAAGTGAATCCTCATGCGGGTTGGGGATTTCACACGCAAGCCCCTCCCCAATGCTCGCGCGAAGAGCATGCGTGCAGCATGCAAGATTCTTGAATCTCACGCAAGAACACATCCCGCCTCGCGTGAGCCTGAAAGCTCGCACGGGACTAGAGTTTTCTTGCATGAGAAAAGAGTTTTCTCACATGGGAAAATGGAAAAAATCCAAAATTGTAATTTTTCTTGCGTTGTAGAGTCGACCAGTTGAACTATGTGTAGAATAGTTCCATAGCTGCATTTGTTGTCTTTTGCTTTGAAAATCATCATTGTTGAGGTACTGATCCAATTTTTTCCCTTTCTTTGCAGGTCGATCTTCCAGACATCAATTTTAGATCCCATCATCCTATCATGGGTGAGCTACTCCAGAGATTATCAGATGCAGACAGGGCCCACATTGATGGGCTAGGATTGACATATTTGCGTGATGTACCTGATATTTGGGTAAATCACAGACTACTTGGAGCCCTAGTTGAGCGTTTCCATTCGGAGATGAATACTTTCCATCTACCATAGGGAGAGATGACGGTGACTCTGGAGGATGTATACTGGATTTTGAGAGTGTCATTCCATGGAGCTCATGTGGAGTATTTCATGCAACCGAGAGATGGTATGCAGGCTTTGAGAGCCATTTTTTAGGATCAGTTGGTGGTGGGTCGGGCCATCTCCTGGGAGGAGCTGATACGTACTTATGGCCAAGATTACCCTTTGGCAGTTGTTCTCACACTATTTTTGAGCTATCATCTGGTACCTAATCGTGGTCAGCATGGTTTGGAGTGTGGCTAGGGCATTATGCTCCAGAAGATGCTAGATGTGCCTATAGTTACTTATGGATGGGGCGAGTGCATGCTCACCCAGATGTATCATGAGATGCATGAGATCGTGTATGAGGGTGCTCGTACTATGGCGGCAGGAGTCGTCATGCTACAGATTTGGGCCTGGGAGCACCTTCCCATGTGTAGGCCAATTTTTTATGATATGCAACAGCCATTAGAGCTGTATATTTAAAGATACACCGGTCTGATGACCTAGCCCATGCTGGGTAAGACTGAGCAATGGCGAGCACAGATTGATGATATGGCTGTAGTTATATGGTGACCCTGGGCAGCTATGAAGGTCTGGGATGATGCTCGTCATGAGCTATCATACATGTTATGTTTGTGTCCCCTGATAGGACATACCATTACAATGATCGAGTGCTTCTTACTTATGCATGTGTTGTGCCATTTCAGGAGGCCTCAGGATGTATCTCTCAAGTATTGTACTTAAGCCTAATTCATTGATGAGATGAAGAAGGGTTGGCAGAGGTAGCTTGATAGGGGGCGTAGCATGATAGACGCCTGGATACCACCAGCCTGGTGGGATTACATGGCAACAGTGTTGAATGCAGGTGTGACACCTGCATATAGAGATCAGCTGTTAGCGCATCCATTTCCTAGATTCACATCTCTAGTGGGCCAGATTCCTTAGGTGGTGCAGCCACCACCACAGCAGTAGGCACAATAGGTTCCTCCCCCAAGATAGTAGCCTCAAGATTAGTAGCCACAACATCCACCACTTCAGCAACAGGAGAGAGTGGTACGTCCACATACACATCAGACTGATATCCCTATGAGGCCCATGGGAGCAAATACAGGTGCTGGGAATAGTGGCAGCCAGGATAGAGCTGCAGAGCAGGGTGATGATACTATCATGGCCGATGCAGTTCTGACTAATCCTCCGATGGGCGGGCAGGTTACTCAGCTATAGGAGGCTCTCCATAGGGCAAGAGAGAGAGATTTTGGTTGAAGCAGAGGGAGCGTGATGACCTCCACACGCAGGTGGTTATCAGAGACACCTGGATATCAGAGCGAGACTGAGAGATACATGGACTATGAGATTCACTAGCCAAGACACAGCTGGATACTAGATATGAGGCTTCCCAGGCTGCTTACTATTATGTTGTGTATACTCTTGCAGTTCCTGAGGTAGCAGATTAGATTCTACTTTTTCAGAGTATGCTGGCACTTGGGTTATTCCACAAGGACCACCTCCAGTAGGACCACCTCCACAGGGACCACCTCCGGGTCCTCCTCCTCAGCAGTAGGGCATGTCCCCACCTCCACCTCCTCCAGGTGTTTAGGTTATGATGTATATTGTACCACCATTTTGACCTATTATGCTTGAGTAGCACCCTTGTACATTCAGACCGATCGATATATATATATATATATGAGCTTGATTTTTGACATCATTGTACATGTGTATATATTACTTTTAAATGTGCATATTTTATGAGCTGATTTCCTATATGATTTAGATGTATGGATTAGAAATGTATGCAATGGATGAATATTCAAATGTTTATGCACATTTTTTATTGATGTATGAAAATGTTAGATGGATAAATGCTATGTATGATTTGATTTATGCTTATAATGGATGCACATGTTTTATGGATATATGTATGTAAATGAATGTATGGAAGTGCGTTTCTTGGAAATGAATGTAATGCAATGAATGTAATGGTACTAATCATCTCATGTAGGGTATTCGCAATATACAACAGGTACTAGCCAAAAGGATGCGCACGAAGATCGAGAATGAGGATCGAACACTTGTGCAGTCAAGAAGAACCATGATGAAAGATGAGGACCTTTGAAGAATGAGAAGATAATGAAGAGAGCACCAAACTACCACAATGCAAGCCTAAAATGCGAATGCAATTCTACAATGAAAATGTAAGCCTAAGCTAAATGCAATCCTAGGACTTTGGTTGTTAGACTCATCGTATTTATCATCATCGGGTGCTTTGGATCATCAGAGTCAATACAATCCTTACTGGTGCCACTGCAGCCATAAGAATATGAATATGACTTTCATCAGATAAAATGTAGAAAATGAATGTAAGCACTGAAGGCACAAAAGCCAAGGTGACCTGAACATTGTTTCCAGCTTAATATGGTAATAATTCACAAGTAAACAAAAACAACAATAATAGTCAAGGAGATAGTTTCAACCTCCCCTTGGCATACAAATAAAAAAGATTGAGGGATGTGAGGATTTTTCACCTTAATGCAGAAGCTCTTATCACATACACCTTGTTTATTTGACGTTGCCGGATCATCAAAACCACACCAACAAGCAGTAGACAAAGAAAATATCAATGAAATTCATAATAATAGATAGCATACTAAGAAAGAGTTAATCATATCCCAGCATGTTTCAAGGCTTACGAATGTGTCTATGTTTAGGGTGTTGAAAAACATCATTTTTCTTGTGAGTGCAATGTGTTTGATTTCTATTGAGAGATGTTTACGTTGTGAGATATCCGAAGTGTGTTGAAAAACATAGATGTGTCCAAAGAGAGTGTTGAAAAACACTATTTGATTAAGGTGTTGAGAAACACCGGTTCATGCCAGTCGAAAGTTGTCCTTTGACAAGATTACTGACTCAAGACTAAACCAAAGAGTGATCGAAATGGGGAGCCATGCCCCCAAGTAATGAATGGATCAAAGCTGAACAATCAGATAGTGAAACAATGCGAGAAATCTCAGCAAGGTAGCGGCAGTAGGCAAACTCAGTGAGAACCACTGGTGACTTTCGCAAGAGATTCTCAAGAATAAAGATTGATAACAAGATTGAAGCATCAGCAGGAAGACATAGTGAGAACCACTGGTGACTGATGCGAAAGAGAGACTCAAGAAGAGACAAAGCGCTACAAAGCATTGACAGGCAGATGCAGTGAGATCCATTGGTGACCGATGCAAAAGGAGAAAGACTCCAAAAGATAAGACAATGCCCCCTAGACCAGGAACATGCCCCCAAGTATGATTAGTTTCAATCCATGTGAGGTCAAGAAAAATCTTGAAGATGACTGAAATAAAATGCACACTAAATCCGAACTAAAGCTGAAAGCAAACTGAAGCAGGAGAGCAACTGCGAGAAAGCCAAGACATGCTGTGATAGGTAAAGCATTGCGAAACAAGAGGTGCATGTTTACCAGGTTTTCACCATCTTGGAAAAAATTCTATTTTTTCTACCATGATGCCTATTTACCAAGTTTTCATCAATGACACATTTTTCTCTTTTTCTCTTTTTATTTTTTTTTATTTTTCAATTTTTCAAATTTTTTTGTTCTTTTTTATTTTTTATTTTTTTTGTATTTTGTATTTTTTTTGTTATTATCAAGGCACCTATTTACCAGGTTTTCACCAGGATAATAGATACATCAAAGGGCCTGTTTACCAGGTTTTCACTAAGATGATCATTTTTTCAGGACATTTTACAATTTTTAGGATTTTCTCAGAAATAAAGTATGTACATGAGCATGCAGAAGATATCTCAACTGTAGAATTTCTTAAGGTGAAGAGCGTTGATGGGCTCTTTGAGTGGTTCACCTTCTGTAGTGGAGAGCTGATAAGTGCCAGAACCAAATACTACAGTAATGATATAAGGACCAAGCCAGTTCGGCTCAAACTTCCCTTTCTGAGTCTGTTGTTGTTGATTTTTAGGATTCTCTCTCAGGACGAGATCACCTATTTGGAAGTCTCTTGGTCTAACTTTCTTATTATAGCTCTTTGATATCCTTTTTTGGTATGCTCTGAGATGATCAAACACCACCTTCTAACATTCATCCAGTAACTCAAGCTCTTGAAGCTGAGATATTCTCATGTCATCATCTGTAATGAGGCCTTTCAAAGAGACTTGCAATGTAGGAATCTCAACCTCAATAGGTAGTACAACATTTGCACCATAGACTAAAGCAAAGGGTGTGGCCCCTGTTGGAATTCTTATACTGGTGCGATAGGACCATAAAACCAGATTTATCTGGAGGTTCCAATCCCATCCAGACTTGTGTACCATACGGTGCAGGATCTTGAGAATTGTTTTGTTAGAAGCTTCAGCTTGCCCATTACCCTGGGGGTAACAAATAGAAGACCAATTTTGAATGATCTTGAACTTAGCACATAAATTTGTCAGATCTTTGTTGTTGAACTATCCCCCATTGTAACTGATAATAGAGGAAGGTACACCATGTCTACAAATAATGTAGTTTAAGATAAACACAGCTACAGATTTTCCATCAGCTACACTGAGAGGTACTGCCTCAACCCATTTATTAAAATAATCCATAGCAGTGATGATGTACTTGTGTCCTCTTGAGGAAGACAAATATATCTGACCTACTAAGTCAAAATCCCACTGTTGAAATGGTGAAAAGGTGATAAAGGGAATGAGTTCCTTAGCTGGAGCATGAATCAAGTTTCCATGGAGTTGACATTGCTTACAAGATTTGGAAAACTGCGTAGCTTCCTTCTCCATATCAGGCCAATAATAACCAGCTCTAATAAGTTTATGAGCCAGTGTCAGGCCATTTGAGTGAGAACCATAAATGCATTCATGTACCTCTTCTAATGTGCATTTAGACTCATCAGGTTCTAGACACCTAAGGAGGGTACCGTCTAGACCCTGTCTATACAAGTCATTTTCTACAATGACATACCGTGAAGCACTGCTAATTAGATGGAGTTTTTAATTTCTAGTATATGTGTCAAGGATGGTTTGGTTATGGAGATAGGAGTATATGTGGTGGTAGTGAGATGAATCATGCCCAATTACTGAAAAGACCATCTGGGAGTCAGGAGAGTCATAGGCAGGGTAACATAATGTCTCCACTAGGAACTTGTATTTGAAATCATTCTCTGGCATTTGTAACATAGAGGCCAAAGTAGCCATAACATCAGCCGCTTTATTATCCACCCAAGGAATTTGCTAAAAAGTGACATATGCAAAGTAGTTCTTGAGGCTATCAACCATCCTTTTATAGGGTACCAACTTTTTGTTAGAGTAATAGTCTATCAGGGTTACTAATTTAAGTCATTATGATCTAATTAGTAACTTCCCTATTCACTCTAGTTTGCTTTAGCTAAACTTAGGCAGTTTCTATTTCTTGTAGTTTCCCTTTTAGGGTTTCGTGATTCCTTTATAAGGAATCACCTCTTTGTATTTTGTAAGGAGATAGTTTTATAAATCATTATTGTTGAATATAGAAATCATTTCTGTCAACATGGTTTTCCTGTCTCTAGCCTATCGGCCGCCATAGGTTTCTGGATCCTTCTCTCTTCTGTCTGCTTCTTCTTCTTTGTAACTGTCTTGCATGCAGGTGTTCTTGGGTAGATTTATGTTCATCAATCTTAACATGGTATCAGAGCCATCTTACTGCCGGTTGTTCGAGTTTTTGTGAAGCACAGAGGGTTTGCAGTTCGCCAGGCATTTTCCGGTATTTGCTTATTGGTTCTGGGGGGTCTCTAGTTTTAGAGGCATTTTGAGCCCAAACGGACACTGCCATTGCGTCCAGAAGGCCCAAAAACCCTAGAAACCATATAAAGCTTGTCCGATTTGGACACCGGGGCCTCTGGAGAATTTTTTTCGGCCTCCCAGGGCTGTACGGGCACATTTTTCGAGAAAAATTAAAAAAAATGTATGTTTTTTAATATTTTTCATGCGTTTAAAAATGCGCTCTGTGCAAAAAAAATTTCTCCGCCACCGCCGGCCCACCGACGCTCCTCCGCCACCGGTCGGTGGCCGGCCCGGCCCCTGCTTCGCCGCCCCTGCGACCGCTCTACTCACTGCGGCCACCCGCCGCTCGGCGCCCTCCTCAGCGGCGCCCCTGCCGCTCCCCGCACCACCGCGGCTTCCCCACCCTCAGCCACCCCTGCGGCCTCTCCGCGGCCCCCGCCGCTCGGCGGCCTATCCCCTCCGTTGACTGCGCTCTCCGCCTTGGGCGCCCCCGCCCCCACCTCGCTCAGCCTTGGCGCCGCTCCGCCAGCGGCGGCCCTATGTTCAGCCCCCGCGGGCATTTTTAACATAAGCGGCGGTCATATGTGTGTCTGGGGGCTCCGCCTCAGCCCCCTGAGCACGCATGCGCCCAGGGGCCAGACTTTTTTTGGCCCCAGGGGCTTATCTGTGGCCCTTTTTTGGATTTTTGGGGGTACTGGGCCTTTTTTCGCTCTACAAGGAGCATACGGGGGTATTTTTCTGACTTCCATATACCGTCGAAAAGATCTTTCCAAGAACTTTCCGATGGTGGAGGTTAGGGTTTTTGGTTCCACCGTTTTGATAGTGATTTTTGCTGTTGAAGTCTGATGTCTTGTTTTGCCTTCCGGGAGTCATATCTGGCTCATCCGGACTCCTTTTTCGGCAAACGAGATATCGTCGAAAATTTGATTCTGTGTACTATTCAGTGGCAGAGGTATTTCTTCTAGATTCTACTCTGGGTTTTCACTCCTTTGAGTTTTGCAGTTTATGCCCTCTGGTGGTGTGCTTGGTTCTACAGGTCCAGGGATCTCTTCCTCTGAGTTCATAGTTCACTCTTCTTTCTGACTTCTGAGCTTGCATGCTCTTTTTGATGTATCTTTGTTCTGTAAATTCACTGAGATAAAGTGCCTTCTTCTACTTTTTTGGGATCTTGCACACCTAGTTCGGTTGATGTACCCGCACTGTGTTATAAAGTGCCATGGGGGGATTATGATGCATTTGCTTTAGGCACATCCACTCTTGTCACATGAGCATACCTTCCACGACATTAGCCCATGTAGAATGTGACTATGACACCGCCCTTTATCCTGTGTCTGTACTTCTATTGCACTATTGGTGTTCCTGGTTCTTCTGCAGCTATTTCTAGTACTGCAATTCAGTGTTCCTGTCACCTCTCCCAGTTCAGCATTATGGGGGGGTTCACCTGTTGGTTCTATTGCTTCCTTAGTTCAGTTGAGTGATCTACGTATTTAGTTCTTGTTCTTATGTACTAGGAGAATGTAGTGGCTAGGCACCTATGCATTTCAGTGAGATGGATCATCTACTATATAGACTCTCATTCATTCCTACTTTTGGAGGTCACCTCTTCGATTGATCAGCTCTTTAGACACTTGTCTTCTCTACCTGATCATGCACTTCAGTGGGGGTTCTAGCAGTATCTTCTGACAGAGTTTTCAGACATGCTTTAGAGATGCTTCTTGCTCTCTTCTTGTTCCTCTCTCTAGGACATCTTTTTCCTTTATGTTTTGGGTACCTGATCAGGCCTAGTTGCCGGGACCCATCTTTCCTGCTTTCTGCAGTAGTTTCCTAGGTTTGGCTTCTCCCTAAGCTTATCTTAAGGGGGGGTGTTAGAGTAATAGTCT
>MU224510.1:1501864-1544221 GCA_018584345.1 Thuja plicata
AACTCAGTCAATTAAAGTCAATTAGGGGAAGAATTTTCCTAATACAATAGGACTTTGAAGATGAGAAAATTGAAGGAATGCACCAAAATTGATTAGGATTATTAGGTGCCAATTTTGGGGTGTTACATTTTTCCCCTCTTTGAATTGATGTGCGAGTAGCGCATTGATTCAAAGAACAATCTGAAGTGAAGATGAAGATTTTAGAAGTTTAGGTTAGATTTCCAAGACACCGATTAGATTAAGAAGTAGAATCATCTGAGAAAAGATTGGAATCAGGGTTAGATTGCCCCAATGTCCACTAATAGTTGATGAAGATCTAGGACTATCTTCATAATCAGGGTTAGATTTCCCTAATACGAAGGTTAGCCCTCCGAGATCCAGGTTAGATTGCATAGATAATGGTCTAAAGAGTTTTTGAGAGCCATCTTCAGAACGAAGCATAACTTTCAGGAATTAAGGTTAGATTGCCCCAATACCCAATGAGATTTCAAGAATCATCTCCAGAACAAAGCTTAGTCCCCCAATGTCTAGGTTAGATTGCCAAGACACTGGTCAGATTGATATCTTTCACAAGACTGTCCTCAGAACGAGGCTCAACCTTCAGGAGTCGGGGTTAGATTTCCCCAAAACCTATCTCAAAAGACAATCAATTTAGGACTGTCTCCAGAATGAAGCATGATCCTTGAGGATCCGAGTTAGATTTCTCAGATACCTAGCAAGATAGATGATGTGATAAAAAGATTCAAGATCATGGAATATCCAATTTTGACCATAAGGTACAAAAAAGTGAATATGCCCCAAGTGATGAGATAACCCTAGTGATGGGAAATTTTGATTCAGATATCTTAAGAACTTTTGATTCGTTGATAAAGATTGATGAAGTTGAGATAATGGGATCAAGATAGTCTAAATCTAAATGTTTGAATTATCAATGGTAAACAATAGCTGAACTAACAAATAGGGATGGTCCTAGATGTTTTTATATTCATAGCAATTATTTGTTATTTCCTCAGATGTGTACACTGACCTTTCACATGAAGTGGGGAATCTTTTCCAAGGTTTTAGACTCACAAAATGAAGAGTTTTGATAGAGGAACCCAATTTGTCTTGATAGAATAAAAGCACAGGTCTATAGGTCAATTGCCATAAACTTTGAGTGATTGCAAAGGGATCAATTGCGATAATAAAAGGATTGATTATGGTAAACTTTCATCAATTGCAGCAAACTTATGTCAATTGTGGCAACATGCAACAATTTTGAAAAATGATTGCAGTTTGGGAATCTGTCTGATAAAATGATATTTTTGGAATAGTGATTTGATTCTGGAATAAACTTTGGTTGACACCCTAGACTTCAAACACGTTTGACTCATTTTGATAGTGTGAGATTTTGGTTTTTATGTTTTGATAACTAATCACACAAGAAAGTACAATAGACACGGTGTTTTGAAGATCCAAGCATAAAAAGTGTATGTTCTACAAATTTTCCAAGTTGCAAGGTTTTCACATGGTCGAAACAGAGATAGTCAGATTAATCTACGATCAATTGGATTCAAGATGAAATATTATAGGAATAATGCTTTTGATGTTCTTCATCTCACAAAACAATTGTCACGCTACTAGGACACAAAGATCCACGACATAGGTGCCCGTTATAGACGTCTAAAATTGTCCTTATATTAATTTAATTAATATTCCTTTAACATTAAAATTAAATATAATTATATTTTTTATATTTAATTAAACTTATTTAATTAAATGTAATTCACTTTCCTTAGTATTTAAATTTAATTTAAATACTACCCCTTTGATGTATTAAATTTTATTTAATACATTCCCCTTCATTAGTCCTCTTTAAATAAATTTTTAATTTATTCATTCCTCCACATGACTTAAATTCTACTAAACCATAATTAATATAAATCTAATTTGGATTAAGCTAATTTGAACCTAGATCCTACCCTACCTCACATCACTCTCACCAAATAGACCTATTTATTAGTTAACTAAGGTTAATTAAGCTAATTTCTTGATTCCTACACCAATTAGTCCTAATTATTTGCTCACACATGTGTGAGCAAATTTCCAAAAATCACCTTTTTCCAAATAATCCTTATTTGGTGCCAACAAGGTTTCTCACACCCATTATGAAACCTTCTTACACTTTCTAAAAGTGTTCTATGGCCCAAATCTCTTACACCTCTTACAAGATCCTTCACTTGTGTACTTTAAGTAGACTTTGACCCATCACATCCAAAGTTGCTCACACATGTGTGAGAAAAGTGGGCCTCTTGCATGGCTTATGTGTCCCTCATGTGGCACCTATGTGGATTCCACATGAGCTCCACCTCATCCAAGCCCTCTCTCTCCTCCAAAAAATCTATAAATAGAGGCCATTGTCAAGAGAAAATCATCTCCCTTTTATGCTTTGTTATCATGCTAGTTTAGCTCTAGAATTTCTTAGTGCATTTCATGTTTTATTCTTTAGTTCATTTGAAAATCTAGAAATCACAACTTAGGATTAATGGAATGAATCTTAGATTTCCTTTGATCTTGCATACCATCATTTTGTAGTCTTGCATTTTCAATCATAGTGAGAGCTTGAGACAAGTTCTCAATACTTGTTTCTTGAGTTCTTCACTCATTTTAGTCATCTAGCTTGCATCTTTAATCATCAAGTGGGATTAGTATATTGTGTTGGGAGAGAACACCCACAAATATCTCTAAGAGAAAATCAACAAGGCATTGGGTGTCCTTGTTAAGCTCATCGAAGGTTATGATGGAGTCTCTTTTTTTTGTAGTATTCTTTTAGACATGTTAGTGTAGTTGATTGATTTATACCTCTAATGTTTGCATGTCTGAGTGTGCTCCCAACAGGTTAGGTTCCAGCATATACACCCATGTTTTTGCCTTTCCCAAAAATTGTTGTCATGCTAATGAAGATCTCTTTCATCTTCACAATATCCTGGAACACATATGTTGGGAATATTGGGGGGAAATTCTGCAACCCCTTGCACTATAATAAGACACTTGTTCGGAGGTGAAACAGGTATGTCTCTAATTAACTAGGTTTTAGTAAGGTCTATGGTGTCTATCCAATCGGTTTTTATGTGTGTGACTCACTTAAGAGCCTAGTTGACCATTTTGGCTACTTAGGGATACTTCACTCGATCCATACTATCATCAACACACCTCGCCAAGCTTGGATAGATATAAGAAATAGATTTG
This sequence comes from Thuja plicata, assembly GCA_018584345.1. Lineage (NCBI taxonomy): Eukaryota > Viridiplantae > Streptophyta > Pinopsida > Cupressales > Cupressaceae > Thuja > Thuja plicata. The sequence continues at coordinate 1,505,093 of MU224510.1, forward strand.
GCCCATGTCTTGTTTATATATCAATCGGAAGGATTACCAATTTAAGGTTGTCCTCTGAGGAAGAAGCGCTTTCCCAAACATGCCTCTCTAAAAAAATAAAAAAGGTTTTATTCTAATAGATTGTGCAAGCGCACCAAAGACTCAAGACACAAGGTTAATCGCTTAATCATCGAAAGATCAAATGTGAACTGAGCTATCATCCATACAAACACGCAAGTTCAATTTTTAAGCCCAAACCAAATGAGATTTGCTTGTTCAATTTTAAGTGCACCAAATTCAAAAGTTATTTGCTTTGTTCAATTATTAACCACATGTCAATTTTATGCACCAATTTGAAAGATGTGATTGTGATGTTTGGGCATACACTTTTATTTTTGAAGCACCAAAAGACAAAGGATTTTTTTTTTTACATTGCCTTGTTTAATTCTTAACCACATGTCCATTTTATGCACCAATTTGAAAGATGAGATTGTGATGTTTGAGCATACACTTTTCTTTTTAAGCACCAAAAGACAAATGAATTAATTTTATATTTAGAAAATTTAAGCTACTTCTATGCCACAAGCTGAAACAACAAGGTTAGTAACACATACTGAATCTTGAAATTTGACCACGTCTAAATTTTTTTAAAATCCTCCAAAATCTAGATTTTGCATTTTAACTCCTAGAGATCTGAAACCACTCTCAAACATCCTGAAAGTATATATTTAAAATATAACTTAAAGTATAAGAGTTGACCCCATCCACATAAGAATCCCTATGCACTCCTATCTAGAACAAGGAAGCCACCGATCAAGCCAACCAACACTGATAGAAGTGGCACATAACTCACCTCCATGTCCTCCCATGAGATAGTATGCCAACTAATGTTCTTATCCTGGAATACTCAGTGTAGTGAATCAATCCCATCATGAGCTATCTGATCATAATACACAATATCCCCAATCACTAGAATCCCTAATATTCTATACACATCCTCAAGAGCCACATAGATCTCTCTGATTGGTAGATGGAACATGTTATGCTCAGAATGTCATCTCTCTGCGAGAGCGGTCAACAATCATTGGTTCACCCCATACTTCATCATATCTAGAAAAGCACCCAATCCATAATGTTGGATGGTCCTCCACTCATCATCATACAAGAACCCAATCAACCTAAATACCTTTGGGTATTGAACCCAAAATCTCACAACCCCAGTATCCACCTGCAAAAGAAACGAATAAAGAATCAATCATCTTGATCATAAATCTATCATAATCTCATCAAATACGTCAAGTACATCATCATAATTCACTCATATAAAAATCAAGTACAAAATTGACATAAAAAAGATCCAAAATCTCAAGACACACAATCAATCAAACCTCAAATGAAATAATTTCCCATAAACAAACCTTTAAAAATAGGATATGAAATTTTACACGGTAAAAAAGCCATCAAAGATGGTAAACAAACCTCAATACCCCAAATGAATGTATACAACCCAAAAATGAAACAACACACTAAAGATGAAACAATACGGATGGGAAATGCAAGTTTTACCTCAAACGAAGGTTCTAGCACAAAAAATGAACATATGCAAACGGTAAATGAAAGAACACCTAAATCAAAATCCTAACTAGAAATGAGCATCTTTTAACTGGAAATGAAAGTTCATTACCATAAACGAAACAAAAAAATCTCGTATATGAAACAAAATTTACCAAAAATGAACCAAATTGTAAACCAATCACAAAATCATCAAAAAGAATACATTGTAAGCAATAAATTCACTAAATAAGAGCACAAGAATGTCAAAATACCACTGTCAGATAATGGGTCAGTCCCTTATGGCGTTTGACAAGTTCTAATCGATGGGATTCGACCAGAATTACCATATTTATCGCTTGAGGGTTTTCAAATTCTTTCAAGGGTAAAAGTGAAAATGAATAGTGGAAATGGTATTTTTACCCTATTTGAACCTATTTACCCTAATTTTTACCCCTTTTATCCCAATTTTGTAACTGTTTTCCAACACAGCTAATCCAAAAATCAAATGTTCATCAAAATTTCACACCATTATTAGGAAGATCAATTCCAAATCACTCCAACAATCACATTAGACATCAATCGAACATCAATAAAAATATTTACAACATCATTATTGGGAGCTCAATCAAAATCCTAAACAATCCTTAACCATCTAAAATTTTTCCTAAATCATTCCCAATCATTCCTAATTGATCCTAAATCATTCCTAATCAATCCTAAATATTCCTAAACCATCCAAAATCTTTCCTAATCATTCCTGAATAATTCCTAAATCCTTCTTGTATAGGATCTACTTTTGCGAACTCAAACGAGGGTTAGTAGCACTGATTTGCAATGGGGAAAGTAATCAAAATTACTAAGAACAAACCTATGGAAAATAAAATAACAAGCAAAATAGAGGAAAAAATGACTGCAAACTACAATGCTTGAAGCTTCTATTGCTTCTCTCCACTCCTTCTGAAATGTTGTATGAATGGTGCTTCGTATTGGTATTGGTAGTGTCTGTGACTTGGAAGTGTTGAGAAAATGAGATCAATGTGATAATAATTTTGCTCGATGCCTCATACAAGAATCCTGCATAGTAATTGTGCACAAAGCTTGAAATCCTGGATCCTTCAAATGGTTGAGAAGGGTTGATTATATAGAATATGGAAAATGATTTGGACAGATGAGACTGATCCCAAAAATTGGAGGATGAATGGTTGAGATAAAAAGGAACTGGAGAAGAAACCAGTAAAATCCTCCTCTTTAACTAAAGAAAAGAGGGGATGGTTTAGTTATGTGAAAAGTTCATTGTGAGTTGCCTTTAAAAACCAAAGAGAAGGCTTGGAGTAACCACTTGGAACTGAAGAGTTGAATTGGAGTTATCTCTTGGAATTGGAGAGTTGAATTGGAGTTACCTCTTGGAACTGGAGAGTTGATTTATTTGAGTATTTATTTAATTTTAGAAATTAAAATACTCAAACATGAGATAATTTAATTCTATTTTGATTTAAAATTGAATTTTTGAATGAAATTAAATTAATTTAATGAAATTATTTTAATTAGAAGAATAAATTAATTAGTTTAAATATTTGATTTAAACATTAGGAAATTTAATTTAATTAATTTTTTTTTGATCGGTAAAAGGCCAAGGCCAAATAATTTATTAATATAAGTAATGAAATGTACAACCCCGTTCATTAATTTAATTAATTAATTAAGGTTTATTAATTAAATAAAATTTAATTATTTAATTAATTTTGGGGAAATGATTGAATGATTAGATGACTGGATTTAGATGAAATAAGATGATTAATTAATGATTAAAAAACCATTAATTAATAGAGGAAAATTAGTAATTTAATGCAAGGTCGCAAGTCTGTCCATCTTGGGGTGTCTACAGTTCATTCAAACTACTTTGAAATCATTCTCAATCAATCCCAAATAGTATGAAGTCAATCCAATCCTTGCGATCAATTCCTCAATATTCAAAAATCATTCAATTATCTAATTAGCATCATCACCTTTCAATTTCACTCTAGAGGGGTCTAATCAACACATCATTGTAATTAGGACATGATCATCATAAGTGAATCAAGTCATAATCAAAACACCAAATCAATTCAAAACATCAAATTTCATTATCAAACAAACATCTCTCATCGATCAAATTCATCAAATCTTATTCAACAACCAAATCATCCAATCATTAACTATCTTCAACAAAATTAGAGGGTTTCATCGACTCAAATGGAATTAATTTTATCAATAGTAGGAGCATGAAAATTTTATCATGTACCTTATCAAATTGATAGTGTCTTTATCATCACCGAATCAACAAATAGGGGCGTAGAAATTTCATCAGGAACCATTTGATAGTGTCCTCATCAGAAAATCATCATCATTAGGTAATTGACTTCATCAAGGACCATATGAAGTTAATTATCTTGATCATTAGAATATTTATGATGGAAAACTATTTCATCAGATCATATCAAACTGGTTATTTGTTCTTATCAACCTCAATGATTTCAGTATCTTCTTAACGATAATCAATTTCATCAGGACCCATATCAAATTGGTTATTCGTTATCATCGACATCAATCTTATCAATCCTTCTATCAGGTAATCAATTTGATTAGGACCCATATCAAATTTGTTATGATGACTTTAGTCAAACATCATCAAGTTATGAGCATTTTCATCAGGATCCAGATCAAACTATTCACTATTTTCTCAACTCAACATCAGACATCAGGCATTCTTTGAATCAATGTGTTGTTCACACATCGATTCAAAGAGGGGAAAATGTAATCACCTAAAATTGGTCTAGCTTAATCAATTGACCTATATCCTAATCAGGGCCATCAAATCAATTCAATCCTAAGCATGATTATGTAATTAAATTTGATCAATTCAATTGCATAATTCATCAATCATCAATCATCAATCATCAATCAACAATCATCAATGATCATTAATCAAAGAGCATTAATTAATTAATTATCCTAGCCTATTTAATTAAATCAAAAGACAAAAATCACATGGATAAAGATATTAATTAAGTGAATTAATTAAATTTCCTAATATCCACTCAAATCACAAAAGGACAAATGACTTTGCATCAACCAATTTAATTGAATCACATGGATAACTCAAGGTTTATATATCAACCATCCATTAATGATTCATATTATCCATCTAATTCAAATTCAAGTCACTTCCCCTCCAAGGAAAATATATAAAAGTAACCTCAATCAAGGCATTTCATAATCTAGATCATTTGCAAGTAGGTCATGCTAGTTTGAATTCTTAGCCAATTTGTGCATTTAAGAGCTCATTTTAGTAGTAATTCATCATTGTAGATCATTTTTATTAGCAATTCATATATGAATTCATCGTGTAGGTGCATCTTTGTATCAATCTAGCATCAATTCTATGATCATTTAGCATAATTCATCACATTCAATCATGTAGTTGCATCAATTTCATCAAATTTTCACGAATCTTCTATTTCATGAGTGTCATTCCCTGATCTATATGCATAAATATGAGAGCATTAATAATTAGATCATAATTTTTATGACTAGTAAGCAATAATGATCTTCAATTGAGTTTATGTGGTTATTTGATTGATTTTCATGAACTAACCAATTGAACTAATAATTTATTGAGGTGTTGTGTTGCAGATACATGTACACAATTAAACACACACAAGTTGATCTTGTTGCACTAGATTCCTTGCAATATTGTTCCTTGCTTCATTAAACCTTTGTGGGTACATTGTCTCTTTGAAATTCCTTTGGTTGTTCCTCTTAAAGAGGCCTCTATTGTTATTATTCAAACTATATTCATTCTCGGAGTTCTGATTCCATGGTCCTCTCTTCTCTAATGAATTATCCCTTTGTCTTTTTGTTGAAATTTTGGTTTCCCCAAAATTCTTATTTTTTTTGAATGATTGGTTCTTATTGTTGTTTAATTTATTCCTTGTTGCTACTAGGGTTTGTAACATATTTTATTTCTTTAATTCTTTTTCAAAACTTCAATAATGTTGTCTGCTCACACATATCAATTTTTACCTCAATATTAACATTTGACCCTCAATAGGATCTTGGTTGATTTGCACTCTTCCAAGGGTCTACCAGAAAAGATAAATTTGGTGCATCCTAAAGGGTCATGGATCCAAAATTTGGATTATGAAGGCCTCCCGTTCATATGCAGGAGATGCTTCAATACTGGTCACTTAGCGGACCAGTGTGGTTTGGAAAAGGTTAAAAAACCTGCTTCTTGGTGGAAGGGAGCCACCTCCCAACATTATTCTATAGTGAAGGATTCTTCTATTAGAATTTTTTCTCAGGTTGTCTCTTCTTCTCAGGAGTTAGATGAGACCAATGTGCCTCTTGGGTCAGCTAATGGATCTTCCCTGGGAGCTGTCCCTTCTCCTTGTATTGTTTCTGATGCTCGAGGCTTTGAGGGGAGTGGGGCTTCTTCTCCTCTTATTGGAAATTCCTTGCTGATTTCTTCTGAAATAGTTTCTTCTGAGTCATCTTCCGATGCAGCCTCCTTGGATTCTCCTAGCCCTATCCTTGGATAGCCTCAGGTTTTGGGAATCCTGAATCTTGTTTCGACTTCTTCACTGGAAACGGCTAAGAATGTGGATGAAGGGTGGACCTCTATTAAAGGAAAGAAAAATTCAAAACGTCCACCCTCTTTTCATATGTCTCTTCATTCTTAGAAGGGGAAGAAATAATTGGTTTGAGCTTTCCTTTGCTGGCAGATTTTGCTGCTTGCTAGAAGCTTTTGGGCTGCTGGTTTAAACTATAATTAATTTTATGCAGCGTTTAATTTTTTTTTTGGTGCTAGATTTCTTTTTTTGGTATCTTCCTTCATATCTAGGTTGAGGGAGCCTATTTTAAAACCCTTGAGGTGGTGTTGTTTTGTCTCGTTAGAGAGTGCTTCTTTGAATATCTCTTTTGACTTTATTGTTCAGGGTTTCGGGGCCCCTTCAAAACCTGTATTTACCTTAATCAAAAACATTTGACTCTAATAGATTTTTCTTCATATTGTTTCATTGTATTTCATACATTAACACATATTTAACAATTTAGTGAACCTATTCAATGCAGTTGATTGTTAAGGATTGTCAAATATTGCAGAAGTCATCATCTTTTCAACATTTTTTTTGGAAAACAACTTGTTAAGGAAATGATGGATAAATTGTTCTCATATATAGTTTTCTCATTTTATTAGTTTTGTTCTTTGCTATAATACCACCAAATAGTGGCTTTACCACTGAGCTAGTAAGATTCTCATAGTACTTTGGTTGTTTCATTATAGGGTCTTTAACTCAAAGTATTTCTCCATTTCATTTAGCCATCTTTATGTCCCTTCTCTCAATTTGTTTGCATCATATTTGCATGGACTAATCTTCTTTGAGTTCTTACATAGTATTTGTTGGTGTTTCCAAATGACTACCCAAAGAACTTCTATGAAGTAGCCAATCTTCAATATTTAAAGCTTTGGATTAGTGGCTAAGTTATCAAGATGTTATCAAGGATAATGAGTTGATCACAAACCTCTCCACTGTAAGTTTTTTCAGACCTAGGCAGGTGAACCTAATACAATATCCTTCTAATCCTACTTACCATTCTTATGGATATTGTGAAAAAGTGTTTCCAATTATATCCAATCAAGAAAATATGACCCTCTTCTCTTTTGGCTATATACTCATCAATTTTTTAGGTATTGGAAATAGATAACAATAATTCTAGAACTAAGAACTGAAGTAAACTCAACTTTAATCAACATAAAAGGAAAGGTTTCTTTTACATATTTTATAAATTCATGTTGAATATAATGAGCAAAGAAGTCTAATTAGTGCCCATCCTAGGGTATGAAGAGCCATAAAATCAGTCTAATTTCAAAAAGACTATAATATAGGGACCAAAAGTCATGGTTCATACTCAATTAACACCTTGTATTAACCAAGCTTGTGATAAGGAAAATCAATTCATACATACTACTCATATACACATTTCACAAGATCTTTATAAATGATTCAATAAACTTTAATTCTCTAGTTTGGAGACATCAAAAATCACTTACACAACTATAAAACATAGCAAGAAATAAAATCAAGAAATCCTTAATTTATGATTTCATAAGATCTTGGACATATACATGAGGACAAATTTGAAAATCATTAAGTTTGATATCAAGCTATTTCTATAATTATAAAATTTTCAAAATAAGAATTACCATAAAAAATGTATACAATCATATGACCGAGAAAAAATTTCAATCCATATTCAGTGAACTTTTTGACAAAATACAACTTTTAATTTGAATACTCAACCTATTGGACAACTAGTAGCCATAATATAAAGTCCTAAATTCTCTTTTATAAGCCAAGGGAAAAAAACAAGCTTTAGGATTTTTATAAGTTTTTTTAAAAATGCAGTAGGTGACTGCCTAGCTGCAAGAAGACAAAATATCTCCAACCTACTAACAACCTTTTGACAAACATTCCTTATTCTCTATAGCGGGCAGGTAAGATTGATATCTTTGAATTTTATCATCGCATAAGTAAAGAAATATGGCATGCTTCCATAAAAACCCTTGACATAGAGTAGCTTGTGATGCTCTTTTTAAAAAAATATGCATTTACTCCTTAATATTTCATCAGAACAAGTATAAACCTCTTCATTGTGATAGAAATTGATCTTAAAATGAGATCAGATTATCTCTTACTTATTCCTAGATCAAAAAAGAAAAATTTCAAAAAATGCAGGAACCAACAACTAGTTTCTTATTCAAAACTTTAAAAAACAAAAAGAGTTGTTAGAGATTATCAAAATAATTACAAAGCCTCAAGACCTTGATCTTTAATTTGTTACAGAATGCTGCTTAACATATTTTTCATCATTAATTCTTTCCCTTGTAGTTTCCATTTTGATCAATCCATCCTTCAATTTAGATAATAATTGTAAATATGTATCTAATTTTTCTAGGAGCAGATTCTCATTCATGTGTATATCCATCAATATAGGATCCATCAAAGCTTCCAAATCTTCCTCCCACTCAGATTCTAGTCTTAAAAATCATCTCTATTTTCTCACCATCCTTTTTCTCACTAAAGAGTGGAGGCTGTTATGTGCAGTTTGAGCATAAAAATATTACAAATCTGTCTTGATGATCTTTGTATATATCTCATGTTTGAAAAGATTTGAATGATTGTCTTTGATTTCCACTTCATCTCATCAATGAAATCATGAAAATGCTCTGAATGAAATTTATCAAAGTAAAATTCTAAACCTTTGATAAATTTATGTAAGTGTGTACTAGTAGAATTTTGTAAATATATGACTACGCGACTAAAATTTTTAGTCACGTGACTAAAAATTACTAAATTCTACTATTGTTTTACAATTCACAAGTATAAATGACTAAATAAATGACTAATTTGGTCATTGGGTAAAATCACAACTAAATAATTGGTTAGGAAAATAAAAATGACTATTACTCCTCTATTCTTTTTTTTTCTTTTGAATTTGATCATAATCCATAGAGCTTACGCCCTCCTCATGACACCCCTACCTAAACGGGCCATTTGGCTGCCCCGTTGGCTAGGTGCACCAAAAATACCTATTGCGTGGAAGGCCTTGCCTCTCGGTGCAGTCTTAAGGCCTTCACATATTTTATAATCTTTTTTAACATTTATATTCTTTAACTTTTATTACTCATCATGTTAATGATTTGAAGCTAGTTTGATTTCCTTGTTGTGTTATCATGTCAAATATATCAAAGAATAATTGTTATCAATTTCAATAATAAAATATAATTTAAACAATCTAGTTGCATTTTGAGGGCTATCTTAAGGTCAAGTAGTTATTTCTAGAAGAAATTAGATTCAATTTGTATGGACTGTAAAAATGTAATGTCTATAAAAGTACAGTTGTATGTGCTTCTAATAGAAATTTTAGAAATTTTTGGTGCTTATTGTTGGTGCGCGAGAGTAGCCAGGATTGAGTATAGAGTTTTCTATTGGTGCGTGAGAGTGGGGATCAAGTATAGTAGAGCTTGCATGAGTAATAAAGCTTGTTTGGAGAGGACTTGGAGACTTATGAAAAGGCGGGCAAGGAATTCATATCTTTCTACAATGAATTTGAAGTCAATGAGACCCTCTACAACAAAGCCAAATTTGAGGATGCCCTCAAAAGCAAATTCAACTTATAATTTAAATAAATTATAATAAATTAAATATTTATATTTATCAAATTTTATAAATTAACAATAGATTGAATATTTAGAATATTAAATTCTAATTTATCAAATAAAAATTGTATTAATTTTAATATTATAATTAAAATTTTACCTAAAGTATCAAATTATCTTAGAAAGTTAATGTGTGAGACTTGAGTCTCAAATTTTCTTTATATTTATGACCATTACGGTGTTTTTCAGATAGAGAATAATTTAAAGTCTTAATACAAAGGTCAAGTGACTTTAAAAAGGGAAATTGTAAAATAAATATATATTTTTGGAGTTATATTCCTTTGAATCCAAAAAGCACTAGTCGGAGGGAAAAAATTTCATTACTTCACCCATCCTTAATTTAGGTGAAGGCGAACCATGTCCAATATCTTATGTTGTATTTCATGGTGGAATCTATGCTTGAACAACGAGTTCTATTCAGGGAAGGGCAGATTTTTCAATGTGCATGAAGAGAGAGTTCTTGAACAAGGAGTATTCAAAGGGATTTTTGCAATGTGAGATTAGCAGTTCATGTGAAGTAACAACAGATTTTGATCAAAGACAATGGATTTCATTGTAAGAGGTAGGGTTTTGAACCATAGGCTTGCAAGATTATTGAACATCTTGTTGTTATGTCCATCTTGTTTGCATTAATTGAATTAATTGTTTGTTAAATGGCTCAATAAACCACCTTACAAGACATGAATTATATCCTAGTTGGCCCTTAAAGTTAAATTGGCAACATTAGACATCAGAGTGATGTGTTTTGTACTGCTGAAATTTACAGCCTGTGTACAAAGGCAAGAGTTTATTTCAGCTTGTGTGTCAATGTGGCATTGTTGTCTCAGTCTTTGGACTGTGCATTATCAAAGTAGATTCCCTTGGTTCTCAAATTTTACTGGCTTTAGGGAGCTTGTCATTCCCTTCTAATATTTCTTTATAGGCATTTTCTGAAGTTTTCTATTACACAAGCTTAACAAACACCTTCTCACTTTGTATTTTGGTTTTGAGCAGTAAGGAAGAAATGATATTATCAATAGCTTCAGCCTTCAACACTATGCAATTTTCAGCTGCATGAAAAGAAACTTCAAATTAGTTCTTTTAATGGTCAAGATATTTGGTGTTAGTCAATGTACAATAGTAGGTGTGTTTAGTTTTCATTTTGCAGGATGATTGAAGAAAATCTAGATATGTATAACTGCATCAACGAACTATATGTATCCTTGGCTTGCCTATGGTGGAGGGCTGACACAAAGTTGCAATATTTTCCTTTTATTTAGAAAAAAGCGGCCAGTATGCTTCAAACTGTTTGGTAGGCACTCTATGATTTATGATCATCTTTTATTTGGGAATTTATTTATATTTTACATTGTTAATGCAATGGTTTTTTGGGTGAATATCTTTACACTTTCTTCCACTACCTTGATAAGGTGTTTAGTCCTTTTTATTCATGAGATCTCTAGGTTCAAACATAGATCTCTTTGTAGTGATTCCAGATTTACTAGATTGATTACTTGTTTTCTTTCAGCCCATCATTGCTACCAGAGGCATTGAGCATCTTGTAGACGCTACCAGGTTATTTACAGATGTGTACAAATTAGTGAAGTATTACTCTTACTTACAATATGCTATGCCTGAGGCTTCTTGGCACCCCAACTCTCACTTTGATGTTCATCCCTCTATCTAATCTCAATGTCATGGAGCCTCTCTCACCTTCCTTCTATGGTGCCAGATCTAACAGGTAGTTTCACCTTACCAGTTATTTTTCCACTTCTCATAGTTCTTTGGCCTCAAACATTTTGGGGGTTCTATGTGGCATCACTAACTCACAGGATTGCCCATCTTGGCTCCATTAGTTCTAGACTCTCTGCATTGGTACTCCCATTGTGATTGATGCCATTTTTGTTGGCTTCTCCAATCCATCTTGGAACATGGAAAATTTGAAACTAAAGTATTTTGCTTCCCACTTGGATGGTCTTATTCTGTTTATTACCTTTTGAGGTTTTTCTCTTGTTCTTTAATATTGTACTTGGTTGTGTATGCCCCTTTGTTAACTTAGCACCCACTTGTATGTGTTATGTCTGGGGCCTACTTTTTTGCCCTAGTACTTTGCAATTGTACCTGATGTTTGTTCCAGTCCCATTGATCTATTTTTAAGTCATTTTTGGATGTTAATATGTTTTCTTTCTTTATAATCATTTTATTTTTCTGCTATTTAAGTGAGAGTCAAGCGTATTTTGCACTGAAAATGATACCACCTCTCCCTCTGATTGAATTTTCAGAGATAAGTTAATTTTGGGTTAGATTATAAACAGAATTTTTGTTGTTTATTATCAAAGTTTCGATGTGCTTAAGGTTAACTTTGGCTGAGCCTTGGTGCTCTGGATTTGGGCTTCACAATCCTCTCGGTGGGATTGGGTTATGAACCAGGTTACAATTATCTTTGATGTTTTATGTTTCTCTATTTTTATGCTGTTATATTATTAATACAAAATATCGACTATGGCCCCTTAAAGATCAAAAAAAAAAAGCGTATTTTGCAAAATGTAAATAGAACTCCAGTCTCAAATATGTGATCAGATTCCATACAATCCAGTCCCTCAGGGGTTAAACAAACCTCAAGAATATAGTCGTGCACAAATATCAACATTATAAGGATTTTTGGTCTTTGTTCTTGACACTCTTGGATTCTTGTTTTTACTTCTATTTACAATTGCATATATTCATAACTACCTTGCATTGTTTAGTTTCCATAGATATTTGATTGAATGGAATGTCTTTTTTTTCCTTAATATTATTTAATTTTTTTTCCCAAACAATTTTTATTTTATACCATCTCAAATGTTCTAATGACATTGATATATTGTCATAGATTGTTATGTTACAACAGACACTTTTGCACATTCTTGAACAATGCCTTGCATTGCATGAGGTATTCAGCCAAATTAGATTCAAGTCAGAACTGTATCAACAGTCATAAGAAACACTCTTTTTATACAAAGAATTCCAGAATCTTATAAACCTATAACTATGAATGCCATGGAATACATATTGAGATCAATTGAGTTTTTATGTTTTTACAATATTTTAAAGGCCCTTTGTATATGATATTTATTTTCAGAATCAGTTTTCTTTGTAACATTTTTATATTTTCGAAAGGAGTGTGATGCTTGTATTTTTGGGTTCTCTTGAAGATTTTCCACTTATGGTCTAAAGATTGTTAGAACTTAACAAAGTGACACATCCCACGAAAGTATCAAAGATGGGGAAATTGCTCTAAATGCTATTCAACGATGCAGGGCAAGAGTTTCTACTCATGACACTATTAAATCTATTAAATCGGTGCTTAACATACTCACATAGAAACTCTTAAGACTGAACATGCACTTAACCATTCACTCCTTTTGTAGGCATCCCACACTTAAAACTATTTGTACTATTTTCTGATACTTCTTAATTCCGTAGTCATGTTTTAAACATTTATATTTATATTTATCATTCAGTTGATTATGTCAAATTTGTATCCTTCCACAAGAATTGATTGTGGCTTTAACATGAAAGGCCAAAATCCCTTTTAGAGATATCCCCAATTTTATCATTGATAATCATGTCAGGAAAAGATTATCTAACTACTACTAGCGATGCAAGGTAAAGCTGATAGGAAAATTAAAAATTATAATATTATTATATTAACATATAATTCTATAATAGTAATTTATATTATAAAATATTATAGATACTATATGATAATTAACTAATAAATATATAATATATTTATTTTCAATATACAATTTTATAATTTTAATATTATAACAATAATATTTTAATATAATATTATTTGATTCTATATAATTTTGTTATAGCTTTAATATTTAAATTTTTTATTTCCTAATACCAATATTAAATCTATGCTTATCATAAATGATATAAATAGAAGATACATTATTATTTTTAAATATTTAAATTATTAAAATAATTAATTTTTTTTGTCAAAATAAATAAATTGAAATGGTTCTAAAAATATTATAATTAATAATATAATGATAAGACTAATAAGATTTTCATAATTATCATTTAATAAAATGATTTTAATGTTTAAAAAGATTAAAAGTTTAATTTAATTATTTTTTTGTATTGATAATAGTAGAATCAGAGTGTAAATTATAAAATACAGTACCAGAGACTGTCAACTGGGAGACATAGCCTCAAACAACGGAGTATCAAAATATGAACAACAACATCGACAAATAGTATCAAATATTACAAAAAAAGGAGGAACACAAGGCGCTAGTGAAGAATGTCATAATAAGTGTCCGCCCATGCAGTCCATCTCATGGGGCCTTCCATCCAAACTATGTCCTTTTAGCCTGAATTTGAGCCAGCATGAAAATTTGATCATCCATGGCATTCTTATTTTTCTTCAACTCCTCATGCAGCCTCTTAACCGAATCATCAAAGTCAACGAGGTTATCCATGTGCCTCCTCCATTCGTGTCCGTCTTTCATCTCGAAGACAAACATGGTGGAATAGCCCATCTTTAGGAACCTTTTCAGCTTCTCCTCGCTAATCAACATATTGATAGAAACCTGCGAAGAAATTTTAGAATATGTGAGTTTAAGAAAAAACTCAGTAAGATCTCTGGTACTATCAAGAAATTTTTCTTCATTCCTGCACTTCCATAGCTGCCAGAGGATGTTAGAAGACAAGATATTCCAAAATAGGTTAGTGTCTTTCTTTAAGCCATGAACATGCCCATTAATGATTTCAAAACTGTTAAGATATTTGGGGTAAGTAATACCAAACATAGCCCAAATAGCTTTAGCAAAAGTACAGTCCAGGAGGATATGCTTGGTAGATTCAGGTATCTTACAGATTTTGAAAATTTTAGTAGTAGAAGAATCTTTTTTATAGGGAGCCTGTCAAGAAATGTAAGCCATTTAAAACAACATATTTTAGGGTCGATGCCATTACTCCAAAGTCTGTCAAAGTATTTTTTCCAATCTTTGTCTTCCAAGTCAGTATACCAAGTTTTATTGACATGTTTGATAATAGAGTCATTTTGATTGAGAATCTTATAAATGTTCTTAGCCTTAATATTATTCACAATAGTGCCATTAGGCCACTTAATTTTCAAATATCTATGGGAATCAAGACAACAGAGATTGGGTAAATCCTAGCAAGCCTTAACAATCATGCTATAGGTCTTCTTCTGGGAAATCAGAATGTTGTAGCTAGACTTGAGCACCTCCCAACTTATAAGTCTGTCTTGCTCAAACATATCTATAAATTGTGAGATACCCAAATTGTGCCCCATCTTAGCAGAGCAACCTTGAGAAAGAGCAAGCAATTTTCCAGAGACTTGCAGATTCCACCAAATGGACCTTTCACCAAAAGGAAGGTTAGAGTCATGGAAGGTTTTATTAGAAATAATATGTTTAATATGTTCCCAGGCTTTCCATATGGTTTTAAATACTGCTGACCCTTGAACAAAGACATGAGAGATTCCTATAATGAGATCAAAGAATGGCAGCTTCTTCCAGGATTTAGCTTTCTTAGGGAAACCTCTCTCAATATTACTTCTAATAAGAACCTTCCAAGGCTCATCCCCTTCCAGGGAGTGGAAGATCCATTTTGAGGCAAGGGCAATACCATGGAGTTTAATGTCCTTAAGGCCCAACCCACCCAACAATTTACCAGTGTGGCACCATTACCAATTAATAGCATGAAACTTTTTGGTCCCTTTGCCATCGGACCAGAGATAGTTTCTAATAGTCTTTTGGATTTCAAGAATCTGATAGTTATTGAACATCCAGACCGAGGAATAATAAATGTTATAATATGAGAGAATTTTTTGTCAGACCTGGACACGGCCAACCAAAGAGAGGTGTCTATTATGCCATTTATCCAGCTTTTTGGTGATTCTTTCCTTAATCCAAATCCACATGTCCTTGGTAGAGGGTTCCATCGAGAAAGGGATACCAAGGTATCTGACTATCTGGTGAGGCCCTCCCCATTGGAATTTAAACTTATCAAACCACTTTGGTGGCCGATCCTTCCACCCAAGGAAAATGTATTTGGAGTGGGAGAGTCGGGCACCAAAGATAATGCAAAAAGTATTAATTTTGTTTTGCATAGCAGTAAAATTTTCTTCAGTAACTTCAAGAAAAAGAGTAGTGTCATTGGAAAATCGGAAGT
This sequence comes from Thuja plicata, assembly GCA_018584345.1. Lineage (NCBI taxonomy): Eukaryota > Viridiplantae > Streptophyta > Pinopsida > Cupressales > Cupressaceae > Thuja > Thuja plicata. The sequence goes on from MU224510.1 coordinate 1,521,057, forward strand.
TGATAAGATCAGAATTATCAGGTAGAGTGATGATACCTTTGATAGCTTGGGAGGTGGAGTTGTCTCCAAGGATATAGGTGGGAGCCTCCAAGGCGATGAAAAATAGGGCAGGAGCAAGGGACAACCTTGGCTAATAGACCGACCAAGGGAGAAGGGTTCAGATAGGGAACCATTCACCTTCACTTGAGCAGAGGCTTGTTTAAGGAGGAGGCTGACATAGTTATTGAAACTAGAAGGGAAACCAAAGGCTTCCAACATAGTGGATATAAAATCCCATTCTATCCTATCATAAGCTTTCTCGAAGTCAAGCAATAAGATATCATTATTCTGTTCAGAGGATCTGGACCATTCCATGGCTTCCCACCCAGTAATAAGATTTTTGAGAATGTATCTACCCTTAATGAAACTAGTCTAGGAAGGGGTGATGAAATTAGGCAGGATATTTTCCACTTTAATAGCTAAGATCTTAGCAATTATCTTATAAGATACATTGAGGAGGGTAATCGGCCTCCAATTCTTAATAAGGGATTTGTCTCCATCTTTGGGGATAAGTTTAATAATACCACTGTTAATGGATCGACCCAGGGAGCCTTTGTGAAGAGCTTCTTTATAAATATCAAACAAGTCTTGACTAATGCAGTCTATATTAGCCTTATAGAAATCCATAGGTATCCCATCAAGGCCAGATGCCTTGTCATTCTTGAGAAGGTTAATAGCCTGCTTGATCTCCTCTATAGAGATATCACCGCCAAGATGAGCAGCATCTTGTTGGGAAATTTTATTGGGGATAAGAGTCTTAATGTTGTTCCTAATGCGTTTAGCATCCTCAGTATCTTGGGAGGTGAAAATATTTTTTTAGGAGACAAAGGCAGTTTTATTGTCAATTTCCTTGTTAAATTCTATGTTATCAACAATAATTCTATTAATGGACTCGTTACTTTGTTTATGCTTGAGTAAGTTAAAAAAGAATTTAGACCCCCTATCCCCATATTGAAGCCAATGGGTACGAGATCTGATTTTAGCACCCCTAACCTTGATCTGTTGATGTTGTCTAAGTTCAGATCTAGCATTCAAGACATAAGAAATAAGTACACTATTAGTAGGATCAGTCTGGACACTCATCTCTATAGTTTGAAGATTGTTGGAGAGCAGTTTTTCTTTGAATCTGTAGTCTTTAGCTTTTTTTTTTGGCCTAAGGTTTGGAGAAGGGAATGCTAAGAGCTAATATTATGGTTCCAAAGATCAATTTGGGAGAGATAGGGAGGGTTATTATTGTTAATAAGCCTAATGAGGTTAATGGCAGCAAGGATATCTTCATCATCAAGAAGAGATGTGTTCAGAATGAATTTGGGATTACCATCCTTAGGCCGAGCAGGGGAGTCATTAATTTTGACTGAAACAGAAATAGGGTGATGGTCTGAAAGAGTAGTAGGGGATACTGAGACAATACCACCACTGGAGTTGGGGAGAAAAGAGAAAAAAAAAATATTGGCATAAAATCTGTCTAATCTAGCATAAATTCTATTATCACCTTGTTGAAAATTACACCAAGTATGCCATGGGTAATTATTGGAGTCTTTATTATCAGTCAAGGGGTCATAAAGCTGTTTACTATGTTTCGGAAGCCATTGAGGCTTTTTAGCATCTTTCCAGACAAATGGGAGGCCACCCAATTTATCATCCTGGGACTCAACCATGTTGAATTCTCCTCCGAAGAGCCAGGGGATGTTAGGGAGAGAGTTAAGCCAATTCCAGAGCTCTACTCTTTCCTTGACGTCGTTGGATGCATAAATGGAGCAAACACCAAAGTTGTTATTGTTAATATTAAAAGTGAACCAAACCGCCCTATTATAGGGGGATATCCCTTTAGCAGTTATACACTTAGACCACTTCGGGTTGAATAGCATGCCAGTCCCACCTTTCCCTTTAGGATGATTAGTGTAAATTTTTGTAGCATCATTCCAAATGAAATTCAGATTAGCCTCAAGCATGAAACTAGTAGTTTTTAATTCTTGCAACATCAATATATCAATGGAATTAAGAGAATTTAAAAAATGTTTAACAATATACTTTCTATCCGGGGATTTGAGGCCCCTAATATTCCATGAAGTGCAACACATAATTAACTAGATTGGGGAGGGCTGTAGTTAAGGTTTATCACCTCATCAGGAGGCGTATTATATTCCAGTAATGTTTCACCATTTTTAGGATTAGAAAAACTTTTATTCTTGGATCCAGGAGGTCTGCCTCTTCGTTTGGAATTAGGGAAAGCATTCTTTTCATCATATTCATCATCTTCAGATATAGTTACTCCCACAACTTCCATATCCATGACCGGGCTCAAAAAAACCTTAGCATTCAACCCCGATGTTTCCACTTTATTAATAACAGTGGGTTGAGTGGATTTGAGGCTAGCGGGGATGACTTCAACATAACAATCCTCATCAAGTTCTTTAAATTTTTTAGGATTAAGTTCTTGAGATTGAGTCAACTTGAATTGTTCAACAGGAGATGAATGGGAGAGCTCGGGGATGGGGGAATTAAGGTTGAAAGCAACAACATGCAGTGGTAGAGGTTTAGGGTTTTTCCTTCTCCTCTTTTTGGTCACAACTTGAAAGCCATTAGTAGGAGGATTAGTGGTTTGAGCTCCAAAGATAGGATTCACAGGGGTTTGAGCTAGAGGGGAATTTGAGGGGGGTGTGGAATCAGCAAGGGAAGCATTCTGAAGGACACAAGGAGGGGAAGAAGATGGCTCTTGGGAGGTAGTCTTAGGTTTAGGCAGAGAGGAAGTGTCGATAGAAGCATTAGATCTCACAGAGGTAGACTTCTTTTGGATGATCAGGCAATCCTTTCTCAGATGACCTTCACGTTTATAGAGAAAAAAAGCATTCAAACATCCTAAAATTTCCATAGGGCAGGAGTAGGACTCATCAGAGATGTTGATATCCAGGGAGTTAGGGATATCCATTCCTGGTTTGAGGGAAACAAGGGATCGAGCGTCCATATGTGGCACAAGCCTTGCTGTGTCATCAACTCTGATAACCTTCACCATAGGTTCAATGAGCTGTGGTAGAAAATGCCATAAGAATAGAGGCAATTGTTTAACTAGAATCCATCTTGGGGCAGAAAGGGCAAGAACCTCTTCGTGAATGGCTTCCAGTGTCCATGCAAGTGCTCGAAAGGAGGTGTTCCCTATAGACCAGTACTGTTTCTTAACAATGGCTTCCTTAGCATTAGGGTTATTGAAAAAGATAACAAATAATCCTTTTTGTATCTTTCGGCAGAAAGAAATACGAAACCCTAGTTTTAGGTTCTAGTAGTTATGGAACCAGTCATCAAGGAATTTACGGGCCAGACATTTATCAATTTCCACAGCAGCAAAAAAATGGTGGATTTTTTTAACCTAGACTTTTCTTTGTTAATTTCATTAACCATTTCAGAATTGGGGGAAATGGAGAGATATTTCAAAGTACCAGAGATCTTACCAGTGACACGGGCTCCATCCTCCTCCGTGAATTTTAACCTAGCATCCACAGAGACGGGAGTTTTGGAGCCAGATGCGAAATCAGCTAAATATTTAAGATGGCCAGATGGGGGAATGGAGCCATTAACCTCATTAATGGCCGCAATCGAGGTGGATTCCATGGAAGCCCTAATGGGCATCAAAGTAGAGGGTACGGTCTCTGTCGACGGAGGATGGGGAGTTAAGACATTTACCATTATGCATTAAAATGGAAGGGTCACACCTGGCAAGAGAGAAGACATGCGTGCATCGCAAAGTATCCACCAGAAAATGCAGGACGCCAAGATTGCTAGAAAGTCCGTCGAGAACGCAGGGACCACCAAAAAATGTAGAGCTCTTATAATTTAGGTTTGATTATAATCCTCTAATTTAATTATTTCAATGTTAATTCATTTATATCTATTTATTAAACTATAATAAAATTAATAAATATATTAAATGTATCAAGAAAAAAAAATATAAATACAACTAACTAAATTTGTTTAAAACTAAATGGAAATTGGGATGGTAAAAACATTTATGTGACTTTCTAATATATAAATTTCGAGTAAGACATTCATCTTTCTCTAAAAGCTTAATTACCATAATATACAAATTTCAATAAGACATTTTATCTTTCTCTAAAAGCTTAATTACCATAATATATAAATTTCAATAAGACATTTCATTTTCTCTAAAAGCCTAATTCAATTTTTTTTTTGTGGAGTGTGACATTTTTTCCTCTAATTTTCAAAAGAATGTACCTAATTTGATTGCTAATGAGAAACTAAAAAATTAAATTTAAATAATATTCTTTATAAAGATTAATACTAAAAAATAAACTTTAAATAATATTCTATATATAAAAAAATTCAATACACTATAACAATGGGTAACCCACCTTATTTGTTGTAATTCGTCTAAATTTTTTTGCTTATACATTCTGAATTACTATATTTCGTGTTTTTAAATCATCACAAATATTTATATTAGTTACATTAGGCTAGTCATATTTCGTGTTTTTATATCATCACAAATATTTATATTAGTTACATTAGGCTAGTCAAATATGAGGGGTTTGACATATTTTGATATTCGAATCTAAAGCAAATTCTTTTTAAAAAATTTAACCATAGAAGAGTGGAGGGAGACCGAGCACGCAAAATCCCTACACAAAACAAAGATATTTAGTCCTTGCTACTCTATTTGTATTGGCTAGTGCGGTCAATATTAGAGAAACAAAGAATTCAATTGATTATAATTTTCTCGAGATTAAATTTTGCAAGGCAAAATTCATTGGATTTAAACAATTCTATAGCAGTGAATTTTGCTAGCATGGCTCCCAGCGTTTGGAAAATTAAAGTAAAAAAAAAAAAATGAGCATCTCTGACCTTATGGAAACGTTCCTATCAGCTACATGCTAGAGGGATTTGAAGACAGACAGGCTAATGGGTGCTCTAAATCCTTCAAAATCAGCTGCAGAGTAGCCATAATCACAAGATTTTGGATATAAGTTAATGTATTAGGAAGAATAACCAAAATTATTTAATAGTTAATTTTTTACAAATATAGATATGCTAGTCCCAATTCAACTGTAACTCTAACTCCAACTATAAAAATATTTGTAGTGACAATCAAATCATTGGTAAATATATAACTTTTAAAGAAAATTTGACATTCATTTTAGTGTATGAGCCGAGTGGGTGGAGTAGTACTATCTAAGCTGAGTTGGCAGAGTAGTGAATATTCTAGATGGAACTGATAAAGAAAAGTTATATCATTTACTAACTAATCAATTGAATTTAAATTAAATATACCACTCATAATGAAAAGCTATATGGTAAATTATCAATTGGCAATGAAGCGACATGCTGACATTTTAAGAAGTGTTGGTTGATTGGTTTAAAATAAACTCAAAACATTGGTAGATAGTAGATCGACGAGTCTAAGGGATATCTCCATTTATCTGAGGTATGATTGTATCAATAAAAAACATATATATTACTGCATGTTTTAATTTTGAATTATTATCATTTCATTATATGCATCAACTCTTAAAATTGTAGCTTTGAATTTGTATTTTTTCTTTGATAGATAATCATACCTTATACTATAAGAAGGGGGGATAACCTTGATCATCAGTGGTAGGAGGAGAAATTGTAGATTAAACATGACAGTATGCCTTACATTCATAGTATTTTATTTTCAACAATCATTGCGGGCTAGTATTGGCATTGTTTTTATTTACCGTTCAAAAACCGTAATGCATTTTGTTTTTTTATTTACCATTACTAAACAGTGATGCTTATGAACAGTCATTTCAGGCAGGCATTGACATTGTTTTTATTTACTATTCAAAAATGTTAATGAATTTTTTTTACCATTAATCGTTTAGCATGTATTAACTTGTAAGTAAAATAATATCTATGTATACACTATAAAAAAATTGTAGATCAACTACAACACAAAAAAGTCCAAATCAATGAAAAAATGCAGACTACAATACACTATATTTTTTTAGCCTTGTTATTTGTTTAGATTTGTGGTTTTGAAGATGTTTTGGCACCATGTTTGTGAACTATCATCGAATTAATTGGTACCATAACTTGTTCATGATTCTCAGCTCCACATATATTTCTGTCCACTGTATCAACCAATTTAGATGCTTTTTTCTCTTTGTTGCAAGAAGTCATAAGCAATTATATATGCTATAGATCGCTACTTCTGTGGCTTCTTCTTACTTCTAGATTCAATGAACTTCAAACTCTCAGCTTCTTTATAAAGAAACACATTCGATTAATCAATGAATCCCTAATTCATGGAAGGTTAACACCTTATTTTCCTTATGTTATGTTGCTTCTATCAGTAAATTTGATGTCTTGGCTTTTCATTTTTCTTATATACATGACATTATTCTCTTCATCACAATGTGGGTGGCCTAATTATATAGTCAACATGAAATAAAATGCTAGGTTATACTCTATTGCAATGTACTTATCATTAACCTCTACGTAGATAGAGAGATAAAAGAGTCCAGACATTCATTACTAAAGTCATATTCACAACGTTAATTGTTAAAAGGGGCTCGACATTTAAGAATTCCACGAGAAACCTTTATTAAAAATAAAAGGCTTGTGTAGTGAAGGAAGGAAGTGAATTGTATGTTGTCTGGAGGAAATGGTTGTAATTCCATTTACCCCAGCGTGAGCCTCTGGGAAGTCCTTGCCAGAGCTTCTGAGCATAGATCCTAGGGTCCTTTGGGATGAAGAGATGCCATGTTGCTCGCTTCATTGATAGGTCCATGGCCTACGGGGTACCCATACCTTGTAACATGCTTCTCCCTGCAAGGAAAAAGATGAACAAAAATTATTCAGGGATAAGCAAGTCCACCATTTCTTCCAAGGATCCCACCACAATGAGTAGTCCTTGTCCAAATCCTAGCCTTTCCCCATCCAGGTGAAGTTGGCATGATTGATTTTGATTATGTTTTTTTGAGCTTCCATATTCTACGTAATCAAATTTGTTTTTGGAAAGACCTGTGAGATTTTCTCATATTTGGACTGATACTCCTATAAGGTAGTGTGTTGTCATTAGTTTTGTCAAAGTCATAATAGTCAATGGAGACAATCAGTAAAAGGAAGAATACACTAAGGTAGACATTCGATAAAGAAGAATATTAAAGACACCGAGCACCAAGTTAAGCGGTGACAATTACTGATCAGTGTTAGCCACCAAGTCATTGAGCAGAGTTAGTTTACCGAGCAGATGTTATGTCACCGAGCAAGATCAGAGCACATTGCCGAATACACTAGAGCCGAGATAACAATTCAAATTTAAGTACATTGAACCTGGATGCCAAGCGAGATAGCTTTCATAGTTGTCAAGACAGAAGTTAGGTAGAACATTGGGATTGCAATATTATGATTGTACATGATCACGAGGAAACTCAACCAATGAAAGACAAGCATAATAAATGCGTTGGGAATGAAACCAACCTTGCACCGCTTCAAATCCACTGCAGAAAAAGAAGGATCTAATTAGGTTAACTGCCTTAAGATCATTTAAAAGGAACATAACATGAAGATGACATATGATGGTGAATATTGCAAAGACAAAAGCAGTTACAACGACAGAGCTAAAGGAGTTGGAATGCAGAAGTTCTAAGGTATAGAACAGATAAGTTATCGAGTGCAGAATGAGGTAATGCACTTCCAGAGCATAAATATTCTAAACAACATTATGGTTGATGCATACTTGTAGACATATTTGTAATAGTTAGGAGAGTATAAATCCCTTTCAGTGGGTAGGCCCTAACAAGTCTTATTTTGTAAATCCTCTAACCGGGTACATCTCTTAGATGAGAGATTGTAAAATCCTTTAACAAGGTAGACTGAATAAGTCTTTTGTACTCTTAACCGATTATAATACTCCTAATAGGGTAAGCTACTAGAAGTAGCTAAAATTGTAGCTCTAACCGAGCAACCTTTATACTGCAGTAGTGAAGGATTGTGGGTCCCATCCCCACCACAGTTTTTTCCTCTAACAAAGGATTTTTGTGTGACCAAAAGTCATGGAGTTATCTGTCATGGTTTTCTAATTTACTTTACATTCTTTCCAATGTTTTTATGAATGATATTTAGTTCGGTGAAGAGTAAAGAATAGTAGTTAAAATTTTTAGAAGTACTGATTCACCCCTTCCCTCTCAGCACTTACCTTTCCATGGATTAATCCAACAATTGGTATCAGAGCTTGGACTCTTGAGATAAGGGTTTAACCACCCGAGAGTAAAGATCCTGAATATGGAAAGTTACAAGCAATCTAAGAAGATTGATAGTCTTGCGTTTGAGTTGGAGAGTGCACAAGAAGTGATTGAAGATATGAAAAGTAAATTAGAAAAGTCCTTAAAATTGAGAAAGCAGTTGTGTAGTGAACTTAAATCCACACAAGAGAATTTTGATACTCTTGAGACAACATCTGAAAGTAGTCTGAGTGATGAAGCCAATTCAGCCTTTGCATAACTCATAGAAAAGAATAAGACACTCACTGAGAAATAGAAATTGGCAAAGACAGATCAAGAAACACAAGCATTGAGAATGAGTGAGATACTTGACTCTAAGGGAGTAGTTGAAGCTATGTTGAAATTAGCCGAGGAATAAAAAAGATAGTTTGAGAAAAGAATAACTGAGAAAGACAATGAGATCATGAGGATAAAACAAGTACACTATAAGATGAATGATCAACTAGTGAGATCAAATCTAGAGTTGATCAGGAATTTGAGAATCAAGCACTGCAGTGTGAAGCTGATAGATTGGCCAGAGAAATGAAATATAAAAAAGAAGCCAATGAGGTACTAAAGAGAAATGAAGAAACATTGAGATCATTGGATGCACAACTTAAAGGTCAAAGACATCCAAAAGACAAAATCAGACTTGGATTCAATAGTAAGAGCACTACTGAGAGAGGTGAGTTCTCTAAACAAGATGAAAATCAAGATACTTCTCAAACATATCATGTTGAAGACAATTATTCAATTGTGTATTGTCATTGATGTATACACAAATGTAGTGATATTACACAAATGTCTATACCTAACCGAGCACAATCAGTGTATGCCAAGCTCTCTCAAGCATTGAAGAAGACCCATATATCAGCCAAAGTGATTTTCAGTTCTAATCGAGTTCACTTGGGCATTTCAGTAACGGTCGGGCATTGAAGGATTACAGTGTTAACCGAGTTATATACTTAGTGTCAGCCAACTAACAACAATTTACACTTTATGTTTAATTGGTTATATGTAGCCGACAAACTTAAGTTTTATTATTTATTTGGAAGGTTTTTCATGCCGACTTGACAAGGCCTATCATATATATACAAGGTCAAGTTTGGATTGAATATGGGAGAAGTGGTAGAGTTTTTGATATGAAGAGTGAAGGAAAAATAAGATGGAATTTTGATTAAGGACAAAACATCCAGACCGAGCTACAATAGAATATTCGATCAGTGAGGATCCAGTTTAAAGCCAAAGCAGAGATCTGAATTAGCAAAGGCAGTTGCTTCTTCAAACAAGTCAATCCATTGTTACTATCTAACAATTGTAGCAGTGATCCAAATATCTTTACAGAGTAGACTTAACAATCTTTCATAAATCCTCTCACAAGGTGGCATTTCTACATTGAAGTGTTTGAAGACCTCTAACAAGGCCACTCCTAACAGGGTGATTAAATCCTCTAACAATGTCACACCTAACAGTGTGTTTTGTAACCTTTAACGGGGTTGGCTCCTAACAGGGCTCACTTCAGAAGAGTGAAAAACAGTAACTAGTTACAATTGGTGGTTTTCCCAAATTGGGTTTTCACGTTAAATTTTGGTGTCATTTGTCTACATGTTATTCGCTTTATGCTTTATGTTTCTACACTTAATCACTAAAGGATAATCACAATTAATATCTTAAGATTTCTTTGTTAACCGAGTAACAATAGAATATCTTTGTTAACCGAGTAACAATGATAAGTTTGATCAAGACATCTAAGGGACTTGGATTTTTTTTGTGGTAAATGATTCACCCCTCCCCTCTCAGTTACTCAACCCATTTCCAACATATCAAACATATCAAATGAGGTCACTAAGGTCTTAAAATAGATACAGGGGATGTTTGTTATGTTGTCAACATGGGGAAACAAACCTTTAACCATGACAAACAACTGAAATTGAAATGTGACCCCCCAAAGTAGGCCACTTGAATAATTTTGAAAATATGCATAATGTAGACTTGTGTTAACCCCTCAAAACAAGTGCATAAAAAATGTGTCGAATCTGATCAAAGGAGGATAAAAATGGACAAATGCACTTAATGATAATAGGTGAACACGTTCCCAAATCCATCTCTCATGACAATCACCAAGAAAAAAATAATTCACTCTTAAAGTGGGCAACTTAGAAGAGTTCTCAGGGGTGTTCTTTTTGTGTTAATTAGTCAAAATTTCAACATTGTTACTTCAAATTCCTTTAGAATTTGAAGGTGCCAACAAAGAGAGTAATGAAAAACTCTCAATGGAAAGAAATGAAATAGGATTTATTAGCCTAAAGACACCATTTCTACATTGTCAGGAGTACCTTGGTATCATCCCTTTGAATTGGAGGGAGTTCTTAAGGGGCAACAATTAGTCTATTTGGTAGAACCTTGAGTTGCACTACAAGAGTTCCTTAGCTTAGTATTCATTTGGGGGTCTTCAGATTGACTTATATCTTCTATGTGATCAAGTTAGAACAACTTGATATAGTTCTAGGCATGCAATAGCTTCAATCTATTGGTAGGTACACATTGGATCATCACAAGATGTAGTTGGATTTCTTAAAGGATGGGAAGGAGGTAGTGTTTAAGGTTTCATTAGATGGAAAAACTAGATTATTTTCAGCACACAAGATGGAAGCTAAGTTCACAAGTACATTTTTATGTCATAAATACATTTTTACCCATTCGATTGAGAAGCCAGAAAATGAGGGTACAAATCAACAAGAGGCAATTTTCTAGTTTATTGATAATTTGTTGTTTGAAGTAGATGTTGATGTGATATAAAATAATCCACTCTTCAATTTGGATGATGGATCACATCTTGAGATGTGGGATTTATATGTAGTGTGTAAGTTGGAGTTGTTACCAGCAGATGACAGGAAATGCATTCCTAAAGATGTCAAAAATTAGATTATCTGTTTTAATTTTGTCTATACTATTTGTTGCAATAGGTTTGTAAACTGGTTTTTATTTTATAACATGATTCTAGACTGTAGTTTTGATAGAGTAGAGAAGAGAAAGCATGATGAGTATGAGTCCAATAGTTGTGAGCATCAGTCTTTGCAAATAGAAGGTGGTACTTATCAGCTTGATTGCATTGTGAGGAGTGCATGTCATTTCTCTTTCAACTTGAAAATTGATGAGTTGGATATGTTTATGATGACCAATAAGAAGAGACTGAATGATTGGAATAAAGAGGGATATAATTCATCATGGTATGAGATGTACTCTCGTTTGGAAAGAGGAGTTGCAACTTGCAAGATTTTTTAATTTGTTTTTTTTGGATGGTTGTTATGATGAGTTACAAAGATGAAAAGCTAAGAATGAGTTGAAGACTTTAGGTGATGGGAGTGATAGCTCTTCGAATCGGACTTGGGATCCCTAGATCTTATTAATGAATGAGTTGCATTTGGGTATATTTTTTTTGTAGTGTGGTATGTTTTCATTCTAAGTATAGTTGTTCCAGAATGTGCAATGAAGTTGTTGGAAGATTTATTTGGGATATTGGTATAGATATGCAGATTCATGATTGCTTGAGGACAAGCAATCTCTAAGGAGGGAGGACTATAATGCCCTCTTTTTGGGACATTAAAAATTATTTACATAGTTAAAATTTAAGTTGTCAAAATATAATGACAACTTAATTTAATTATTTAATATATCAATTAAAGTGACCTTTTATGTCAACCAGAATTATAAAATCAAAGTCACTTTATTTCATATTAAATAGACAAATGAAATGGAAAGCCAAGAGATAATATGATGGAATGCCAAGATTTTTCTAGAGAATGCTATAAAAATACAAGGAGAGGAATATTCATAACATTTTTAAATGTTATTCAAATTTGATAATTTGTTGGAAGCTTTATGTGAAGCAATTTTTGGAGATAAAAGCCTTCAGGAATTGATAGGAGGGTGGGACAAAAACTTGGGTCTCTCTAAGGGAGTGGATTAATGATAAAGTTCAAATTGGGCCAAAATTGTAAGTCTTCTCTAAAGACAAATGTGTAGAAAATAAAGATATTTGGAGGTATTTCACATTAAAGTTAGGTAGCTACAGGAGATATATGTGTACATGCGATTGCATCAGCATTATATTTGAGATATTTTTTGTTGGATTATCTAATCCTTTATTATTATTAGGCTACAAAGAGTCCTCATTTATGAAACGATCTTTCAAATGAAGAGCCACGCCTTTTGAAGATCATGAAGAGTCTTCAGCATTGGCTAATGAAGAGACCATGCGTGGATATTGAAGAGTCAAGACATGGAAGAGTCAAGACAATGAAAGGTGAAGACAATGAAGGGGTCTTCACTTTGTAACTGCAAGATAATGAAGGGTCAAGGTAATTTTATATATTCTTGAGGAGGAATTCATATGTGATAGAGATTGATATCTTGTTTTTCATAGTATTACTTCAGTTTGAACCTTGTGTTTGGGCTTATTATATTTCAGACTTCTTATTCATCAATAAAGTGATACTATTGTTTGGCTGGGTTTTTCTCCCTCAATTTGGAGGGTTTTCCCATGATAAATTGTTGTCTTAGTGTTCATTATCATTTTTCTTTTTGTTATTCTACATTTCTAGGATGAAACATTAGCATTTCATATTATGTCTAATTTGAGGAAATATGATTATATTCCTGAATATTTTGTGTTGCCGCTAGAGACAAATTTGTAAAGATATAATTAAAATAAAGGCTTTAAGGTTCATTTTAATATTTTTTTACTAGGCCCATCTTCACATTGCAAATGAAATTTAATATTTCATTGAGTCATGGGGCCGGATTAGATTATGGGCAGTTTGGGTTTTTTTTTTAAACATTAGAGGTGCAAAATATTTAATATGTCCACCAAATTTTTCATGCAAGTATTAGAGGTTGTCGTGAATTCATACATGGATTGCGAGGTGAATATGTCCTATCATACCTAGTATGCTTATTGGCATCTAGATAAATATTCAGCTTGACAAGAGGATGGGATTTGAAGGTGCATAATCATATTTTATGTGAGAAGTATTTTGAGAAGGATATTGCAATATATAATATCACCATATCAAGATGAATATTTGAGGTTGTAAATATAGCTTGGAATAAATTAAATACCTTAACTCCAAACTATAGTCAGGGGAGAAAATATTTTAAATGAGCCCTCTTATTGGGAGAGCATATGTGCACAGTCTTCATCTGGTTTCATATGCAATTGTCACTTGTTATTCAAAACACATGCATCTTGGCTGTAACTGGGTTTTGACATGTTTATATTTACCGAACTATAGTTCCCTAACCGGACTATAGCCAAACTCGCCTAGGGAAAGCGAATTTCATACGCCTGCATCGCTACAAGAAAACTAACAAAAGAGTACAAACTATACAGGGGCTCCATTTGTTCTACGTACAATGTTGACTAGCAGTGTTCAAATGGAAGCCCTTATATACAACTTGGTTGCTCTTAAGAATCAGACCAAGTAACGAGACTGTATCTACATGAACTAAAACATAATTGCAAATAGAAAGTGAACACACAAAGTAATCAACAGAAAAAATTTCTTTAATTACACATGGAAAATCCTATTGCTTTACATTGGTCAATAAACAGAATTCAGTACATTGCTATGTCGATTCCACACGGAAAATATGCTCGAATTCAATAAAGAAAGTAGATGCAAGAACTCAAAAACAATCCAACTACATCAAAAACATCCAACTCTATCAAACTACATCCAACCCTACACAAATGTAAATCCAAGGATATAAGCTCTCCTCGGATCGGTTACACAACATATTAGTAACTAATTGAATCTTCCATCCTGCATACATTGCACAAAACTGCCACATCGGCGTAGCCTATCCCACTGATACTATCGGGGGTCGGTCTAACCAAGTTCTTGTCTCCCCACTAAGCCAAGTCTCCCCGATGAGCGGTAAAGCCTAACCTGATGCCTTAAGACTGGTTGGCCAGCCATCGACCAAGATCACTCTAACGGCTTCATCGAAAATCAGTCTAGCTCACATAGCCATTCCTCGCTAGTGCACATCACACTGATAAGCAACATCGACATGAATCAACCCGATACCACCATCGGCCAAGCTTGTTCTGATGTCTTCGTCGGGGGTCAGTCTAACACAAAAATGACTAGGCCGACAGACCACACTATCCCGATGGATGAATTTCGGCGAGACTCCACCCGATGTGCACTTCGGTAGGACATAACCTGACGTTCCCATCGACAATCAGTCAAACTCGAGATGTACTTCTCCGCTAGCGTTAGCTATGTCGATCATACTATTAGGATTTCTATGTCGCTGATTCAATTTCCTTATGCGATTTGAGCCTCGGCCTGAGTCAACCCGATGCACTGGAGGATTCGCTCGGAGAAAAAAAAACCTATGTACATTCTTTGGAAAGAAAATCAAAATTTGGGGGCTTAACTAACCCCTAGGTGCTCCTGCACCAGAAAAGAAGGCCTCCAAAGTAGGCCACTTAGATTATTCTGGACTTGTGCATAATGCATATTTGTGTAAACCCCTTAAACTGGGTGAATAAAAAATAGGTCAAAGCTCACCATGGGAAATTGCAAATGAATTTATGCCCTTAATGATAAATACTGAATATAATCGCAAGGGAGTTTTGCATGAAAATCACTAGGTATGAAACTTATTAGTTCTTAAACTACGCCCTTCAATGCATATTTTCAGGGGTTCATTTTATGTCTTAGTCAAAATTTCAACATGGTGCTCTCAATTTTTTTTCCAAAATTTGCACGCACCAATAGTGGCTCTAGTTGGGGATGTATGCCCTCTATGGACTTATAAGGATTTCAGATCTCTGGTAGAAGCAGACTAGGCATTATCACTCCATTGGTTTCTTTACCACCTAACTGAAAATTAAACCAACCCTTTAGTTGGAAGCCCCGAGTCACCAGACATTAGACCCAATATTTTTTTCTGTCATGTATCTAATTTTCTTTGCATAACAATCTGATCAGTCTAGATACATCACTTAAATACATTTGATCATATACATTGATGGTGACATCATTCATATATTTTGTACACTTTGCATTGTCAACACACTCAACATCCATGGCCATCATGAAACCATGCTCATACTGAATAATATCACAGTCTGAAACATACATCTCATATTCACATCAAGGTGAAAGTTCATATGCAATGAAATACCCTCCATTATATACACCTTCACCATACTCAAAAGGCTCAACCAGCTGAACTAAGAAATCAAAACATTCAATTTCAACCTCATGACCAAAACCATCATATTTTACTTCATGGTTATCTTGCACATAAAAAAAATCATCATATTCACACATGTTCATATGGATAAACACATCTACATGAGCAGCATCAAGATACCCTTCATTACCGTAACAACTATTCTCAAGTTCACACACATTATGTTAGTTTATTTCAGATTCATTGTCACGGTCATATACAGAATTATGAAAGATCTACAAGTCTGATATGTCTTTTTCATCAGCTACCTGATCCTCTCCACAAGTTAATAGAGAACTCTCATCAATGGGAAACAATTCATCCTCATACAATGGATTCACAAAATGGTAAAAAGATTTTTCAAATGCTCTATGGCATAATATTGTATGCCTTTCTTTCATTATTTCATCATTCAAGGGATTTGCAAAAATATGAAAAATCACTTTCAGATTTATCATGGCTAATCATAGTCTGATCTCCCTTCATTACATCATCATATAGTGGATTTGAATATTCATTAGGATCTTTAGCTTCACATAATGCCTCAATTTGTTGAACATAATGTATATCTTTAACTTCATCATAAGAAAGGACTTCAACATCGACATGTGTTACAATTGATTCCAATTTTGATTCATACAAATCTTCATGAATCTCAGACCAACATATATAATCCGAAACATCATGGAATTGAAGCATACAAGGTGAATCAACAATATTAAAATCATTATAATCAAGGCTATCCACCTTTGTGCACACATAATCATCATTACTCCACTGTTGTTCATTTTGAAATGTACACATTTTTTCATCAGCACCTATGAACTTTCTCCTTGGGATACAATCACGACAAGGCTTCCTTTGAGTTTTTATTGGTGTAACTTTCTCACAACTTGAAATCCTTCATGCTTTAGAGTCAAAAAAATCCTGTAGATAAATCATGGAATCAACTACACCTGCACATTGTTGGAGAATACTTAGGGGATCAATCTGATTTGTCATGGTAGATGCTTCTTGCTGAGGGGCAGCAATTTTGTGTTTACTTGAGGTGATCCTTTCAGGAACTTTCGTGCTAGCTAGATAGTTGATTGTATGTATAACAATGAACAGGTACATAGGTTGTCTTTTCATTTTCAACACTAGTTGCTCCATCCATACTTGCCCAACTTTGTGGCTCAATCAATGCACTGGGAAAAGTAATACTAGCATTATGAAGTGACACAAAATTTTGAGCATCAAGCTAGTCAATATTTTGATACCCATTAACAACTTCTAAAGTGAAGCGTTCACTTATATATGAGTTTTTCTCTTAGGCTTGAATTTTATGATCATTCCATACTTGGAAACCTTTTCAATATTCATAACAATTTAGAAAGCCTCATACAAATTTGTTGGTTCTTCATTTCTCAGTTCGTATCTCATATTCTTGTTGAATTTACCCAAGTAAATGACTAATGCCATTGCATCTTGGGGTCTACATTTATCAGGAATATTCTTTAAAACTTTCATGATCTCAAGTTAAATTCAAGCACCAGCTCACCATCTTTGATGTGAATGTCCATAAAATCATTAGTAACTGAAAACTCACAAATTCTTTCACCAAATTGTTCCATGAAGATTGATTTGATACCATAATGTAATACCAAAATTATAGACACTAGAATGGGCATTACACAACATGCTTAATCTACACCAAGCTAACCATTTGCAATTTTATTTTTTTTTAAAAATAACATACCATTTTAACTAAATCAATAATTCATGATTCTACTGGATATAATGTTTATCTATAATACAAGAAGGAAATGTAACAAATTTAAACAATAGCATTTCATAGTATATGAATGAGAATCATAAGGTGATGTTGCATACCTGGAATTTTGTCTCCCTCATTTTGTGTTGTATTCAACTTACCCATTTGATGCTTTCACCTGCATACATCACTATGCTACTAGATGCCCACGTAAGATTCCTCAAAATTGAGATACATGATCATAAGGATTAGCAATATTAATAAGTTAGCTATATAATTAGGAAGGTAGTTACAATGGGACTAGAAATGAGGGGCAAAGTATGCATAACAATAGGAAGAAGTGGCAAGTTCATGAATAACTCAACAGTGCAAGACCTAAGGGCCCAACCTAATGCCTCGGGGGCTCATCATTGATGGACTTGCCAATGTAATTCGCAGAGACATCGTAGTTCAAAAATAGAATTTGGAACCATATTATACGGGTTCACATAAGCAAAGGTACAATGCATCAAAAGTTTATAGTGATACCTTTATAAAATCCAAAAGCGGGTACACAACCCTTTCTAGGATCCTATTTCCCAGACAGTGTTCTTGTCGGCTGTCACCCACTTAGGTGAAACAAAGACAAAATTCTAGTAGTCTACCCAAATATAAATTAGTCCCATGTGGATATTAACATATAGGTTTCCCAATTGTTCCACGTAATTCTTGTTGTGATTCTACGCACAAGGCACCAAGAATGTAGACACATGAAGAAACTATAATGTATGCATGTACCTAATTGCTCAAGATTAAGGTAGAATGATCTACTAAAGTGCACAACATTTGAAACACTAAAGACATACTCAAAATTTTCCTTGTATTAATTTCGTGCATATGATAACTATCATGATTTATTACTACGATATTCACGGAGATCCGAGCTCATTGAAATATTAATTTAAAGTTTCAATTTTACACAATCAAAGGAAAACCCACCTAATATTTTGATGTCAAATGCTTCCATTTTAAATTTCACGAAGATCAGAGCTCGTTTGAAATATTAATTTAAAGTTTCAATTTTGCTCAATCAGAGGAAAACCCACCAAATATTTTGATGTCAAATGCTTCCATTTTACATTTCATGAAGATCCGAGCTTGTTTGAAATATTAATTTAAAGTTTCAATTTTACACAATCAGAGGAAAACCCACCTAATATTTTGATGTCAAATGCTTCCATTTTAAATTTCACGAAGATCGGAGCTCGTTTGAAATATTAATTTAAAGTTTCAATTTTTCTCAGTTAGAGGAAAACCCACCTAATATTTTGATGTCAAATGCTTCCATTTTAAATTTAACGAAGATCTGACCTCGTCTGAAATATTAATTTAAAGTTTCAATTTTTCTCCCAAACGTAAAAATGTGTCACAAAAACGTTTCAATTTTTCCCAATCAGATGAAAAACCACCTAATATTTTGATGTCAAATGCTTCCATTTTAAATTTCACGAAGATCGGAGCTCGTTTGAAATATTAATTTAAAGTTTCAATTTTGCCTCTAGACGTAAAAGGTGTCACAAAAAAGTTTCAATTTTGCACAATCAGAGGAAAACCCACCTAGTATTTTGATGTCAAATGCTTCCATTTTAAATTTCACGAAGATCGGAGCTTGTTTGAAATATTAATTTAAAGTTTCAATTTTGCTCTCGGACGTAAAATGTGTCACAAAAAAGTTTCAATTTTGCACAATCTGAGGAAAACCCACCTAATATTTTGATGTCAAATGCTTCCATTTTAAATTTCATGAACATCGGAGCTCGTTTGAAATGTTAATTTAAAGTTTCAAATTTTCTCAATCAGAGGAAAACCCACCTAATATTTTGATGTCAAATGCTTCTATTTTAAATTTCACGGAGATCCGAGCTTGTTTGAAATATTAATTTAAAGTTTCAATTCTACACAATCAGAGGAAAACCCACCTAATATTTTGATGTCAAATGCTTCCAATTTAAATTTCACAAAGATCAGAGCTCATTTGAAATATTAATTCAAAGTTTCAATTTTGCTCAATCAAAGGAAAACCCACCTAATATTTTGATGTCAAATGCTTCCATTTTAAATTTCACAAAGATTCGAGCTTGTTTGAAATATTAATTTAAAGTTTCAATTTTACACAATTAGAAGAAAACCTACCTAATATTTTGATGTCAAATGCTTCCATTTTAAATTTCACGAAGATCGGAGCTCATTTGAAATATTAATTTAAAGTTTCAATTTTTCTCAGTTAGAGGAAAACCCACCTAATATTTTGATATCAAATGCTTCTGTTTTAAATTTCACGAAGATCCGATCTCGTTTGAAATATTAATTTAAAGTTTCAATTTTGCTCCCAAACATAAAAACATGTCACAAAAATGTTTCAATTTTGCACAATCAGATGAAAACCCACCTAATATTTTGATGTCAAATGCTTCCATTTTAAATTTCACGAAGATGAGAGCTCGTTTGAAATATTAATTTAAAGTTTCAATTTTTCCTCTGGACATAAAACATGTCACAAAATGTTTCAATTTTGCACAATCAGAGGAAAACCCACCTAATATTTTGAAGTCAAATGCTTCCATTTTAAATTTCACGAAGATCTGAGCTCGTTTGAAATATTAATTTAAAGTTTCAATTTTGCTCCCGGACTTAAAGCGTTTCATAAAAAAGTTTCAATTTTGCACAATCAGAGGAAAACCCACCTAATATTTTGATGTCAAATGCTTCCCTTTTAAATTTCACGAACATCAGAGGTCCTTTGAAATATTAATTTGAAGTTTCAATTTTGCTTAATTAGAGGAAAACTGTTAGAATTAATCTTTCCTTGGTATCTATGTAATTAAATGATATACCAAGGTCTTGTCATATTATTTGTAATTCCTTTAATAAGGAAATTAGATATTCCTCCTTAAGAGGAATCACGCATTTGGCACACACACAATGTGGATGTGGCATGCATAGGAGATAGGAGTTACATGCAAACTCCTCCACTCATCTCTACTTAAGAGATGGTTCTCACACACTTCTTGCTTTCTTGTATTCTAGGTTGATTAGTTGGTTCTCAAATGGTTCTATGATTCTAGGGTTCTCTTCAATCTTCTCTTCTCTCTCATTCTCAACTTGCTCTCAATATTGTATTGAGATTATTACTCTCATTCTTTAGGCTTTGTGCCATATTCATATTATTCACAAGGGGTTTTTTCTTGCTTTTCCCCTTTCAAATTCTTGTATTCTTGTCATGGTTCTTGGAGCATTTTGGTGAACTATTGGTTGATAAATTGAAGAAATCTCTCTCTCTCTCTCTTTCAGTATTTTGGTAAAATATTTTCCTTTGCATACTCTCTTGGATTCTTTCCTTCTCATTTTCATTATTTTCTTTAAGCTTCTAACATGGTATCAGAGTTGTTTTAATAATTGTTTTGAGTGTGCATGCAGGAATAGGTGAAATATATTTCATTTGTGAAGGAGAAAGATAACTCTTGTTTGCAGGATTTCTCAATCTAACTTTTATTGCAGATGTTCTAAATTTTTTTTTGGGGTTTGGTCGGTTCACGGCCAAACCCAATTTTTATTGTTTCCCCAGTTTGTAGCTTTCTCCAGATCTTCTTTACCCTATGTCGAGCAACCGCAAGGGATTTTCAGTCTTGCATGTTGTATTTCATCTTTGAATTGATATTTAAATCTGTATATCTAACATTTTTATTGCAGGTCTAATATTATATCTCTTTTTCATCTACTCTTTAATCTCTGATTTTATATATTTCTTTTTTTTACTAATCTATGTCTCCTCGCAGGCTTATGTAAAATGTGGTTATCATAGCTATTTCTATATCTTTGTTTTTCATAGAAATTTTTGTATCTAAATCCATATTCTTAATTTATTGCGCAACATCCATATACTTCTTTCATTGCGTGGTTAACATATCTTTATACATTATTCTTGTGTAGCTTAATTTGTTATGTTCTGGGCAGCTTTATCTTTTTTATTCTTGTCTTTTTCATAGCACTGCCAAATAGTTCTTTGCATATTATTTCTACCTTGTTTCAATCGCTCCCTTTTGTCTCATTCCATTTCATTTTCGCAGCCTATAGTTCTTTTATTTTTCCTTACTATCTGCTGCCATATCCTTTGGTTTTAGGATCATATCTTAGCGCATCATATATATACTCTCTACGCAACCCTTACTCTTCTCCTTGCTTGTGCAGGATTCAAAGGATAGAGTAGCTTCCATAGCGTAGCCCTCCACACTGGCCTCCTCCCTTTGCTGCCTTCATCCTCCCTTTGCTACCTTCATCTCTCTCGTGCTGGTCACACAGCAGCATTGGCTCCCCCCTTGGCTCTTTTCCATGTGAGTAGCCTTTCTCCCTTCTTTGTGCAGGTGCAATAGCCTTAGGTGCTAAAACTTGCACAGCATAACCATTATTACCTTTCTCTTGCTTGGTATAACTTTTCTTTAGTTATTGCCCTTTCTTCACTATCATTCATCATAGCTCTGCAGTATATCTTGCGCAATAGTTTTGCATAGTATTGTTCAGTTAAAAATGTTTCTTTCAGCACTTGTACCTACTCTTCCAAGCGTTTTCTCTTTCTGGTTATTGGTCACTTGGCAGAGGATAGCCTTTTTTTAACAGATTCTTCATTATATTCTTCTTATTATATTATTTCTATAGCATATTCATTATCCTGATATTCTTTTTTGCAGGAGGAATCTGAATTATTCCCTGATCTCTTAATTATTTATGTGGTTTATCCTATTTTAGATTAGTTTGAACATATCTTTGACTCATTTTTTAAATCTGGTCAAATCTTGTTTTTCATTAAAAAAGTTTAATCGTTAATACTTTTTTTTACTCAATATTACTTATTATAGCTTCATTATTAATTTCATAGTATCAAATCTATCTTAATTCCATTGCTAGTTCATTATTTAATTGCAATCAAATTTGTTTCATAATTTAAACAAAAAATTTAAATTTTTTTAATATTTAAAATTCTTGCATATTGGCGTTCACTAATCGCGTTAAATTAGTTTTTTGGATTCATTATTATATCTTGCCACTTGTATTTAGCTTTATTTTAGTTAATTTTGATAATTAATCATGTCAACATTAATTCCTGAAATTAAGCTAAATAGTTGTAATTACCATCAATGGAAAACTCATGTTTCATTTCTATTTCATTTTAAACATCTACTTGAAGTTGTACAGATGCGTACATTGAACCAGCTACCTCTGCTACTCAAGCAGAAAAAGATTCTTGGAAAACAAAAAATGAAGAAGCCCTTGGTTTGATCGGTCTCTCCATCATTCCTGATCTTCATGTCCTAATTGGACATTGCACCAAAGCTCATGAAGCATGGGCGATCTTGCAACAGACGTATGACAACTCCTCTGGATCCCGTAAGAGTCAACTCCAAGAAAACTTGGAGGACCTAAGGTATACTGATTTTCAAAATATGGATGAATTTTTACTCAGGTTTGATGCTATTAAAACTCAACTTAGTGGTATTAATGTTACTTTATCTGACATTAGGTTAATTACTATTATTCTTAAAAAATGCCTTCCTAAAGAGTTTCAGCAATTCATTACTAATATTCATTCTTAATTAGCTCTTCCTTTGTTAGCATCTCAATTAACTTATGCTATCTTTCAAAATCTTTTACGTCAAGAAGAGGCTAAGTTAATACAATTTGGCTCACATAAATCTAATGAATATGCCTTCATGTCTAAATTGCATAATAATAGATCTCATAATCATAATCATAATAATGGTTATCATAACCATTCTAATAGACCTCATTGTAATTATTGTGGAAAAGATGGTCATGTGATCAATAACTATTTTAAGAAACTTAAACAT
>MU224510.1:1554208-1564486 GCA_018584345.1 Thuja plicata
GTGGCATGCATAGGAGATAGGAGTTACATGCAAACTCCTCCACTCATCTCTACTTAAGAGATGGTTCTCACACACTTCTTGCTTTCTTGTATTCTAGGTTGATTAGTTGGTTCTCAAATGGTTCTATAATTCTAGGGTTCTCTTCAATCTTCTCTTCTCTCTCATTCTGAACTTTCTCTCAATATTTTACTGAGCTTATTTCTTTCATTCTTTAGGCTTTGTACCATATTCATATTATTCACAAGGGGTTTTTTCTTGATTTTCCCCTTTCAAATCCTTGTGTTCTTGTCATGGTTCTTGGAGCATTTTGGTGAACTATTGGTTGATAAATTGAAGAAATCTCTCTCTCTCTCTCTCTCTCTCTCTCTCTCTCTCAGTATTTTGGTAAAATCTTTTCCTTTGCATACTCTCTTGGATTCTTTCCTTCTCATTTTCATTATTTTCTTTAAGCTTCTAACAAAAATGCACCTAATATTTTGATGTCAAATGCTTCTATTTTAAATTTCATGGAGATCCGGGCTTGTTTGAAATATTAATTTAATATTTCAATTTAACACAATCAAAGGAAAACCCATCTAATATTTTGATGTCAAATGCTTCCATTTTAAATTTCACGAAGATCAGAGCTCGTTTGAAATATTAATTAAAGTTTCAATTTTGCTCAATCAGAGGAAAACCCACCTAATATTTTAATGTCAAATGCTTCCATTTTAAATTTCACGAAGATCCAAGCTCATTTGAAATATTAATTTAAAGATTCAATTTTACACAATTAGAGGAAAACCCACCTAATATTTTGATGTCAAATGCTTCCATTTTAAATTTCACGAAGATCGGAGCTCATTTGGAATATTAATTTAAAGTTTCAATTTTTCTTGGTTAGACAAAAACCCACCTAATATTTTGATGTCAAATGCTTCCATTTTAAATTTCACGAAGATCTGAGCTCGTTTAGAATATTAATTTAAAGTTTCAATTTTGCCCCCAAACGTAAAAATGTGTCACAAAAAAGTTTTAATTTTGCACAATCAAATGAAAACACAGCTAATATTTTGATGTCAAATGCTTCCATTTTAAATTTCACGAAGATTGGAGCTTGTTTGAAATATTAATTTTAAGTTTCAATTTTTCCTCCAGACGTAAAACATGTCACAAAAAAGTTTCAATTTTGCACAATCAGAGGAAAACCGACCTAATATTTTAATTTCAAACGTGTCCATTTTAAATTTCACGAAGCGTCGAACTTGTTTGAAATATTAATTTAAAGTTTCAATTTTTCTCCCGGACGTAAAACGTGTCACAAAAAAGGTTCAATTTTGCACAATAAGAGGAAAACCCACCTAATATTTTGATGTCAAATACCTCCATTTTAAATTTCATGATCATCGGAGCTCGTTTGAAATATTCATTTAAAGTTTCAATTTTGGTCAATTAGAAGAAAATCCACCTAATATTTTGATGCCAAATGCTTCTATTTTAAATTTCACAGAGATTGAAGCTCGTCTGAAATATTAATTTAAAGTTTCAATTTTACATAATCAGAGGAAAACACACCTAATATTTTGATGTGAAATGCTTTCATTTTAAATTTCACGAAGATCAGAGCTTGTTTGAAATATTAATTTAAAGTTTCAATTTTGCTTAATCAAAGGAAAACTCACCTAATATTTTGATGTCAAATGCTTCCAATTTAAATTTCACAAAGGTCGGAGCTCGTTTGAAATATTAATTTAAAGTTTGAATTTTGCTCAGTCAGAGGAAAACCCACCTAATATTTTGATGTCAAATGCTTCAATTTTAAATTTTACGAAGATCCGAGCTCGTTTGAAATATTAATTTAAAGTTTCAATTTTGCTCCCAAACGTAAAAATGTGTCACTACAAATTTTCAATTTTTCACCATCAGATGAAAACCCATCTAATATTTTGATGTCAAATGCTTCCATTTTAAATTTCATGAAAATCGGAGCTCGTTTGAAATAAAATTTAAAGTTTCAATTTTGCCTCCGGACGTAAAACGTGTCACAAAAAAGTTTCAATTTTGCACAATCAAAGGAAAACCAACCTAATATTCGATGTCAAATACTTCCATTTTAAATTTCATGAAGATCTGAACTCATTTGAATTATTAATTTAAAGTTTCAATTTTGCTCCCGAATGTAAAGCGTGTCACAAAAAAGTTTCAATTTTGCACAATCGGAGGAAAACCCACCTAATATTTTGATGTCAAATGCTTCCATTTTAAATTTCAAGAACATCGGAGCTCATTTGAAATATTAATTTAAAGTTTCAATTTTGCTCAATCAGAGGAAAACCCACCTAATATTTTTATGTCAAATGCTTCTATTTTAAATTTCATGGAGATCCGAGCTTGTTTGAAATATTAATTTAAAGTTTTAATTTTACACAATCAGAGGAAAACCCACCAAATATTTTCATGTCAAATGCTTCCATTTTAAATTCCACAAAGATCGGAGCTCATTTGAAATATTAATTTAAAGTTTCAATTTTGCTCAATCAGAGGAAAACCCACCTAATATTTTGATGTCAAATGCTCCCATTTTACTTTTAACGAAGATCCGAGCTCGTTTGAAATATTAATTTAAAGTTTCAATTTTACACAATCAGAGGAAAACCCACCTAATATTTTGATTTCAAATGCTTTCATTTTGAATTTCATGAAGATCGGAGCTGGTTTGAAATATTAATTTAAAGTTTCAATTTTTCTCAGTCAGAGAAAAAACCACCAAATATTTTGATGCCAAATGATTCCATTTTAAATTTCATGAAGATCCGAACTCGTTTGAAATATTAATTTAAAGTTTGAATTTTGCCCCCAAACATAAAAATCTGTCACAAAAAAGTTTCAATTTTTCACAATCAGATGAAAACTCACCTAATATTTTGATGTTAAATGCTTCCATTTTAAATTTCATGAAGATCGGAGCTCATTTGAAATATTAATTTAAAGTTTCAATTTTGCCTCCAGACGTAAAATGTGTCACAAAAAAGTTTTAATTTTGCAAAATCAGAGGAAAACCCACCTAATATTTTGATGTCAAATGCTTCCATTTTAAATTTCATGAAGATCTGAGCTCGTTCGAAATATTAATTTAAAGTTTCAATTTTGCTCCCAGACGTAAAGCGTGTCACAAAAAGGTTTGAATTTTGCATAATCAGAGGAAAAATCACCTAATATTTTGATGGCAAATGCTTCCATTTTAAATTTCACAAACATTGGAGCTCGTTTGAAATATTAATTTAAAGTTTCAATTTTTCTGAATCAGAGGAAAACCCACCTAATATTTTGATGTCAAATGCTTCTAATTTAAATTTCACAAAGATCCGAGCCCATTTGAAATATTGATTTAAAGTTTCAATTTTGCAGAATCTGAGGAAAACCCACCTAATATTTCGATTTCAAATTCTTCCTTTTTAAATTTCACGAATATCGGAGCTCATTTGAAATATTAATTTAAAGTTTCAATTTTACACAATCAGAGGAAAACCCACCTAATATGTTGATGACAAATTCTTCCATTTTAAATTTCATGAAGATCAGAGCTTGTTTGAAATATTAATTTAAAGTTTCAATTTTTTTCAGTCAGAGGAAAACCCACCTAATATTTTGATGTCAAATGCTTCCATTTTAAATTTCATGAAGATCGGAGCTTGTTTGAAATATTAATTGAAAGTTTCAATTTTGCTCGGTCAGAGGAAAACCCACCTAATATTTTGATGTCAAATGCTTCCATTTTAAATTTCATGAAGATCTGAGCTCGTTTGAAATATTAGTTTAATATTTCAATTTTACACAATCAGAGGAAAACCCACCTAATATTGTGATTTCAAATGCTTCCATTTTAAATTTTGCAAAAATCGGAGCTCGTTTGAAATATTAATTTAAAGTTTCAATTTTTCTCAGTTAGAGGAAAACCCACCTAATATTTTGATGTCACATGTTTCCATTTTAAATTTCATGAAGATCCGAGCTCGTCTGAAATATTAATTTAAAGTTTCAATTTTGCTCCCAAACGTAAAAACGTGTCACAAAAAAGTTTCAATTTGGCACATTCAGATGAAAACACAGCTAATATTTTTATGTCAAATGCTTCCATTTTAAATTTCATGAAGATCGCAGCTCATTTGAAATATTCATTTAAAGTTTCAATTTTGCCCCCAGATGTAAAATGTGTCACAAAAAAGTTTCAATTTTGCACAATTAGAGGAAAACCCACTTAATATTTTGATGTCAACTGCTTCCATTTTAAATTGCATGATGATCCAAGCTCATTTGAAATTGAAGAAATTATATTTTTCCATTAGTATATGCAAAGAAAAACATGATAAACACCATCGATTTATACTAGACCGATAGACAGGGCACAACACTATCTGACGTGGAGGTTACCGATACTACCAAGTACAAAGGATCCCGACAAACACTATTTAGTGTTACAAAATGACAAAAAGGACAAAGCAACCCGACGAGTAACCAATAGTGCAACCCGATGAAATAGTCAAGAGTGGAACTCGATAGATGAAGGGAACCCAACAAACTATTCCAAGAAGGAACATCGACAAACTTTCAGTTCACATCGACGATCAAGAACTGACAGTCAGTTACATCCCACAAAAAGTGGATCTGACTTTCCACGTCAGATAAATCACTAAAGTTTTATATTTAGCTTCTTGATTTGTTTTAAATCCATTACGTGAGGGAAAAAAATGTATTTATTATTGTTTTTATTAGTTTAACTGATTTAAAACATGCAAACTAAAGGATCAAGGTCAAGTTTTATACTTTGTATCTAGAGTTAACATTGTAATGCGTGATTCTAAATTAGGTAAAATACTTGTATAAATAGATGCTCAATCAATTGTGAACATGTTGCTCAATGATGATTGTAGCCACTAAGAGCATCTAAGGATCAGACAAGAGAATTCATGCAACAACACAGACAAAGATCAAATAAGTTGTCAAGAATAGAACAAAGGCTACCAACGAGCAGGAAAAGGCATTAATCGATCACTATAGGTGATATTCATAGACTGTAAGATTTAATGGATATGTAATCAGAAATTATAAATTTCATACAGTTAGGTCAAACATATTGTACACATTCTAACATGTGGGGTACACTTAATAAAGCCTTTCAAGGAAGGTAGAGTTAACAGTCCTATTGTAAATCTCTTAATCAAGTGCACACTACATCAGTGTTGCTAAAGCTCTTAACATAGTACATTCTAATAGGTCTCCAC
Source organism: Thuja plicata (assembly GCA_018584345.1). Lineage (NCBI taxonomy): Eukaryota > Viridiplantae > Streptophyta > Pinopsida > Cupressales > Cupressaceae > Thuja > Thuja plicata. Next base: position 1,559,470 of record MU224510.1, read on the forward strand.
ATTAACACTCCTAATAGGGTAGATCATCATAAATGATCAAATTGTAAGCCTTAACCAACTCCCTTCCATTCTGTAGATAGTGAAGTTTTGTGGATGTCATCCCCACCCCAATTTTTACTTCCTAACAGGAGTTTTCTGCAATATCATATCTTGTGTTATGTGTCTATTACTTTCATAAATGTTTCTATGATTGTTGCATACAATTAAGATTATGAATTAATATTACATACATAAGAAAGAACATTAGATATGGTCGGTAGTACAATAAAGATTGATTACTAATGATGAAAGGAGACAATTTTAAAATGTTTTAGAGGTAGTGATTCACCCCTTCCCTCTCAGTACTACTTCCCATTAATCCCAACAATTTGTATCAGAGCTGAGTCTCTTCTTGGAAAGCTTAAAGGCTTAAGAGAAAATATCATACAATGGAGAAGTACAAACTTGATAAAAATATTGAGAATAAAAAAATTGAAATTCAGATGTTCTATGAACAGCATAAAGAAGCTAGAATCAGTATGAGATAGTTGCTGGCTGAAAGAAAGACTATGGCATCTCACTATAATGAGACAGAATATCATGAGGAAGAGATTCTAGATTTCTTTGAGTCTTTAGGATCAAATACAAGAAAGGCATTAGATACATCAAAAGAAAGCATCACAACCCTAACTGAAATCAATCTACATCTGGGTGGAGAAGTCAAATCTCTGTAAATCGGTCAAGAGACACAGATGGTAAGAATGATTGCTGCCATGAACAATTCAAGGAAAGATGAACAAGAGAGAACACTAGCTATTGATGATAGAAGAAAGATCATAGACAAGCTACAAGAAAAGGAGTCAGAGATACAAAGACTTACTGAGCATCACCATGAGGTTACAAATCAGATTATTCTTATGAGTCAAGAAGAAAACACAATGAATGTGGAACTCATTGAAAGAATACCGATTATCAGTGAACTAAGAGAAGAGAATGAAAAACTAAATAATGAGGCTAGAATTCAACAACATCATAATGACATGATTAAGAGAGCTGAAGAGAGTACAAAAAGGATGGATGAATTCTTGAATTCACAAAGAAGACCCAACACCAACATTGGACTAGGGTACATGGAGCATGGAGAGTCATCAAATGAAGCTGATCCAAAAGATCCCTACACCAATCCTAGACCAAGGAAGTTGTCATGCAATCGCTGTGGAAAAAAAGGCCACACCTCAAATGTTTGCAAGAGAAAAGAAAAAGGTATTCCTAAATCCATATTTACATTTATAGGACATTGTTATAATTGTAGTAAGAAAGGACGTAAAACACATGAATGTAAATCAAAGGTGAAAGAACAAAAGAAGGAAACCTACATGGACAAGTATTGTCCCACCTGCAAAATGCATGGGCACACATGTCTTGAATGTAGGAAGAAAAAAATTGAAGCATGGAAATCCAAAAATGAAGAAAATGCATATAAACCAAGGAGAGTCAGTAATTCATATGTTTGGGACTACAATACATGGATAAACTGCACAACATGTGGTAGATATGGTCACATAGCTGCAAAATGCATGAGAACATGGACCAAAAGGCCTAGAGGCTGGACCAACTAGAGAATGGCATGTTTGCATTGTCATAAGGTTGGACATTTAAAGAAGGACTAGAGAGACCGAATAATAGAAACCACCACTTTTGCAAATGGTAACACCATTGAAGACATCAAGAAAATTAGAAAGAAAATGTAGAGGAAAGCTTCAACTAATGAGGAAGATAGACCAAGAAATGCAGTAGGTGACACCTCATCCCATGGATTTGGTGACATCACCACCCCCACATAAAGATGAACAAGTAATTATGGAACTATACTACACCAAGTCATATTTTGCATCAGTTCCATTATACAAATTGATAGATAGTCAAAATCTACATGAATAAAGATGCATATTATGATACTTGTTACAATTCTGAGAAAACAACCCTGCCAGTAAACACATACTGAAAATCACCGGTGAACATAAAGGATGAGTTGTCTACACTTGCCGAGAATTGTTGGTCAACACATAAAAATGTTAGGATTGGATAATAGTGAGAGGGGGGTGAATCAGTATTATAGTACTTAAATAAATTCTTCAACTATTTAAATATCAACCATAAACTTGTAGTAAAGAAAATAATATAAGAAAATGACACAATACTCATTACACCATATTTTGTTTTCAAGGAAACCCTAGCCAAGGGAAAACCCCGGTGGGGATGGTACCCACAAGCATGTACTAAAATATAATGTCCCTGTAAGGATCCATAGCCCTGTTAGGAGCTGAATATTAAATGGTACATTTCCTTGTTAGAGGAATAAAAACCCTGTTAAAGGTTCACAACACCCTGTTAGGGGCCAACTGAGCTTACAACTCTTACAATATAATTTAGGTTACAAAGTGTTCTCAGTCATGAAAAAAAAGCAACACTGGTGCTTAGATAGTTCCTTTACAGCTCTTCAATGATCTCTGCCATTCTCTGCTCTGCTATTTGCTCAATAACTCATCCAATTATCCAACTAACACACTCAATGTTTATCAAAAAGATCTTACATATATATCTCACAACTTTACAAATTTGGCTCTCAATATGAATATTACAAATATTACTAAGTCAACCTTCAATGAAAAATAAATTTAATATAGTAAACCCTAAATGCATAGTCGAAGCTCTCGCATAGTCAATGTGGAGGTTATCAACAACCAAAATACAACTTCGATTGTTTGGAGTCCAAGCCATACTCCCTCAATCTTCACTACTGTCAAACTACTCTACTTCGTTCTTCTGTTGTAGTCTATCTATCTTCAATTCTATCTAACTCATTGTAGACTCAACCAAAAAAAAATTGATCTTAGGAGGAGGTCATACATACCCCATAATATCTTCCTCTAAGCTCACTTTCCCTAAATCATCGATCTTGATCTTTGACATCCAAAAAACTTTTGTATCTCTGCTTCTACACTTAGTCAATTTCTGAATCACCAACACTTATCTTTTCTGGAATCGGTCTAAAATCCAAATGTGTTTCCATAAATGAAAACCAAAAAGTAAATCACATTTACACAAAATTGATTACTTGCCAACAATCTCTCCCTTTGGCATTGATGGCAATGCTTGTCAAAAAAATAAGTGTTCCAACAAGTCTGTCTCCTCTATAATCTTTCTTTTTCTTTTCTCTTTTCTTTTCTTATATATATATATATCTTCTCTCCTTTTGAAAACACTGAAAAAGGTGCATATACAAAAAAAGGTTTTAGTTCTTGCTCACTAGTTTCAAAATATCCTGAAAGGAATCTTCCAAGATCTTCACTTTTGCAGTCCATGTTTTGAACAAAATTTGGCTAATGTGAATTAAGCCATTCAGTGCAAATGATGCGGTCTTAGCTTATTTTAATTTTGTGGGCAAATATTTATCCAGTGAATCTTTCACTTTCTCCAAGTCTGAGAGATGAACCTCAAGTATTGATAACTTAGGAGTGATAAAGCTTTTCAGCAAATTGAATCTTGTCAATACTCTCCCTTTCTCATTATCTAATACACTGAGTTTAGCCAAAATCCTTGTGAATTCTTTGTCTAGCTCTGTTGTGCAGGGATAACTTTAAGAAACCCCCTCCTAGGAAAAAGTGTAAAATCCTTGCGAATCGCACATTAATTTAGGGGAAAAATATTCTTGATGATGGCGATTTTTTTTTCCAAATTAGGAAAATAATATAAAGGCGAAGGCAATTTTTTCCCTGCCCAATGAAAATTCCATAAAATCCCGGTGAATAATACATTAATGTGGGGAAAATATATATTGTGTGAGGCAAATTTTTTTCTTTTAAAGTAAATACATTATAATATATGAGGTGAATGCTTTTTTGTTGAAGGGGAAAAAAATATTTGTGCTGGTGAATTTTATGTGCCTTTTGAAAATTTTTTTTTTTTTTTGGCTAATCTATCACTAAGTATGGGAAAAATAAATATTTTATTGGTGATTTTCAAAAGATGGGACTTGTCAATGTGTCATGTGGGCCAATGCAAACTAATAATCTATTTAGGTGGATGGTTGATAATGTATCACAGTTGTCGTTAATTAAAGAAATGTTTTATCACTGACACTAAATCTGGCTATTTCTAATTTCACACACTCGTGCTTTTAATATGAAAGATTTACAGAATTTTGAAGGAAAAATGAATTAATTAGGTTATAGAAAGAATTAAAGGCTATTTATAGATGATCTATGCTTCCTTCTTCTTCAATTCTCCTTTGGTTTGGGTCTGACTTTGCTAGTGCTTGAAAGATTGCCTCTGGTTTTGGTTTTTAGGTTGTATTAGTATAATTTCAGATATTATGGTAGTTGTTTTTTGAAGATGGACACTCCTATCCATTTGATAAGCACATCTACGGAGGAACATAAGGCCTTTTTGGGCCCGATCTCAAACCAAACCCTTGAATCAGTTTGCAAAGAGTTTGGAGCCTTCACAAACGAGGCTATGAGGATGGTGCTAGGCCATCAATTTTTGGAAAATATTGATAGGTACCGAGTTAACACAGACATTACATCCCATTTTTTGGCATCTCTTTTGGACCTCAAGAGGTAGAAGGTGGATATGCTCCTTCTGTTAAGGAAGCTATTCAAACAAGAATTCCTAGGAGACATCATTGAGGTTGTTGTTTATGAAAAATTAGGGGTGGGGATCCCTTGGGCAAGTGATATACACAAGCTTTTTGAGTCAGATGAAGATGTGGCCATTCAACCTATTCTTTTGAACCTGGATGCTCAGCAGTTGACGCACCACAGGAAATGGGCACATATTGGTAGGGATTTTCTTCGCAAATGGTTTATGTTGGATGACTTGGTGGACTACGGATGGTTGTATGAATTTGCAGAGCTTGTCATCTCTGGAAAGTTCTACTTAGACGGAGGGGAAAATCCTTAGTGTTGTGTCCCTATGGCCTCCGCCTGAAAATTTTGAAATTTTCACTATAGTAGGTTGTAGGTTTTGTCTTTAA
>MU224510.1:1598203-1640570 GCA_018584345.1 Thuja plicata
TGATAGATGAAACTCCTTTCCATCTAAGGCTTCATTCTCCAACATGCCAAGTTTATCTTGAAGGTACGCAACCTTACCTCTAGCAAGAAACTTGGTGAGAATATCAGCCATATGTTCTGTAGGGATATTGTACCTTGAATAGAATACTTGTGCACTATATCTCTTATATAGTTTGCATCACTCTAGGTGAACCCCAAGTTATGTAAGAGATAGCATAAAAGTATTTTATCCAGCACACATGAGACTCAATCTCATGATCATATTCTTCTGGATGCTTCCTTCAAGGTCTTTGTAACAACCTCCTCACCTCCTCATCCAAGGTTGTTTTAGATGAACTATTATACTCCCTCTGAATCTAATATCAACCTTTTGTGAGGAAGTCGTGTCTTTGTCCTTTATTCTGCATTATGCTCTTATCTTGAATGCCTAACCATCTATCTAGGAATATCATGACTTGGATATCTGCATAAGAAAATTTCTAGCTCACATACTTGGAACTACATCTTTTTAATCACAATTCTTTTTCCTTTTATAGTTTCCTGGTCACTAGGGAAACCATCTTGATATGATTTACTCCCTCTGAAGCTTTGAGTACTAACATCAACATTTATCCTTCTCATCCAAGGTTGCTTCTGATAGCTCATCAGATTTCTTCTAAATGTGATATCAACCTTCTGACATTGTTTTCCAAAGTTACCTTTGACGTGTCATTCTCCCTCTGAAGCTGATATCAATCTTATTTTCCTGTAAGAGAATCCTCAGAAAAGATCAAGGCAAATAGCTCTTATAGTACATATAGAAATGTAGATAAGAGAGAGAATACAATGAGTAGATAAATATAATACTCAAGGATAATAAATACTTATTTATGCATCAAAATCCTTGATACAAGTTGCTTCAATGAAGGTCCATATACATCAAATTAGAAACCACCTTCTCAGATTATTTGAGAGACATCTCCCCTTTGAATCATCTCCCCACTAAGGATGGTTCAAAATTTAACTCTGATAGTGCCCCTAAAGATGGTTCAAACGAGAATGCAACATTGATTATTATTCCCCCCACAATGTAAAATTCCCACTCTTGAATAATTCTACATCATATCAAATATGGAAAACTTATATCTGTTCTTTAGTGCTCACACTTTTCACTGGTGAATCTCAGTTCATTAATTTCATAGGAATAGCCATAGATGTCAAAACCTAGAGGATTTAGTTCTGAGTGCCTCACAACCCCAATCTCAAAGTCTTCAACTTTGACAATGTATATTGAATACTTGACTTCCCACTTCTTATGTGGTAAGTTGTTCAGCGATTCACAACATTGTCTTGCAATTTATGACCAACTCTTTAGAACACAAATGCTGCATCGAAATCCACTTGATTACGTGATATGGAGTCCAAGAATATTTGTCAGTCAATATCAAACTAGAAATGTTGATATTTCCCCATCGAATAGTTATATCATAGATTTTTCGACCAATTAAATCATTCTACTATTATAAGAGGATTGTACCAATTTTCTTCTTTCACATTCGTATGTCTAACAGTACTATCTCAATAGAAAATGTATTTATATGTCTATGAGTCCCATAAATGAGTGAAAGGAAGATTCCATAGTAGTTAGGAAGATATATATTTGAATTTCCCTATTTGAATCCCAACAGATTTGCAGAATTCTTTAAAACGTATCTAGTGATAACAACAAACTGTAAAAGAACATTTGGTGATAAACTGCAAACTGCAACCTGAATCTCTTGCTTAGCTTCCATCTATGGATAACCTTTTGGACATTCTCCAATAAGAAATTACAGGCTCCAGTATGAATCCACGAGCTCCAATATAATTACAGGACACATCATATGAAGTTCAGGCTCCAATATACTTATGTTTGGAAATGACATATGATCATTTAATTTAATTTTTTTTTTGTCACCATCGGTTTATAAATCACACTTCATTAGATTTCATCTAACATAGACTCATTATAGTTGCTGTATTTAGTCAGTAGTGTGATTAAGATATAAATATAGATATGTTTTAATCTTTAATATTTGTCCATTTAGTTTGAATTATGAGTTGCCATCTTCTGACAATCGATATTCATGTAAATAATGAAACCACCGCTGTTCATAAAGTTTTATGATTATCATTGCAGGTAATCTCCTAATATGATGAAGTCATTGTTATATCTATCTATTTTTCTATTATTAATATCTTCTTATATAGTCATCATTTGATGATAGAGAGTCGACCCTTTTGTTTATAATATATCTTCCATCACCACTTTTCCATGACCCATGACCCTTCTTGTCAGGTCTCTCCGTATATTTGGTACCCTTGTCGTGATGTGTGATGTGACGTGTAACATGACGTGCTACTATTTGGGAGAAACACAGGGACAAGAGAAGGGGAAAAGGTTATGGGAGGCCTGGCATGCCATCATAGTCAAAACTCATTCCCACCTCTTTCTTTCTTTACCTTCCACTCTACTCTGCTCTCATCCGAAAACATGCATTTTATATTTAATCCTGACACTTTAATTAATTAATTTGACCACTGGGTCAAACATGGTTTCTACTGCATAGCCATTTTAGGTTTCACTGCCCAGATATTTGTTTATTCTATGTCTTTCTTGCCATGTTACGAATTCAGACTGCATTTATCTCTTTCCCATGTTACAGATTACAATGTAAATATATTGAACTGATGAATATCAATGATCTAAAAATATATTAATCTATGATGCTCAATATTGATTATCGTTGAAGCATATATAATGATTTGTACTTGATCAATATCAAACTCTAATACGATAATCTCTTCAAAATATATTCAGCAATATGAATTAATCTTCTACGACGTATTATAGTTTGTACGATCTCAATATATATCCTCTTTGATTATATCTTATATTCTCTATGATATACTCAATATCTTCTACGATATACATGCAATGTCTTCTGCAATATATATGTGATATGCTTACAATATCAATTATCTTCAAATCAATTTTTCCTCAACTATCAACTCCCAGGCTTTGCTCTGATACCATGTTAAGAAATGTAGATTTGAAGATAATGTATATATATATGAGTTCGTTCCAATATATATTTATAAGAGAAATATATATAATAATTATTATTATTAATATTATATATATACATATATATATATAATATATGCATAGTTAAACATGAACGAACAATATGTTAACAAAAAATGTGTCAGAAAAGTTTCAATTTTGCACAATCAGAAGAAAACCCACTTAATATTTTGATGACAAATGCTTCCATTTTAAATTTCATGAAGATCGGAGCTCGTCTAAAATATTAATTTAAAGTTTCAATTTTGCCTCCGAACGAAAAATGTGTCACAAAAAAGTTTCAATTTTGCACAATCAGAGGAAAACCCACGTAATAATTTGATTTCAAATGCTTCCATTTTAAATTTCACGAACATCGAAGCTCGTTTGAAATATTATTTTAAAGTTTCAATTTTGCTCAATCAGAGGAAAACCCACCTAATATTTTGATGTCAAATGCTTCTTTTTTAAATTTCACAGAGATCCGAGCTTGTTTGAAATATTAATTTAAAGTTTTAGATTTACACAATCAGAGGAAAACCCAACAAATATTTTGATGTCAAATGCTTCCATTTAAATTTCACAAATATTGGAGCTCGTTTGAAATATTAATTTAAACTTTCAATTTTGCTCAATAAGATGAAAACCCAATTTAATATTTTGATGTCAAATACTTCCATTTTAAATTTCATGAAGATTCAAGCTTGTTTGAAATATTAGTTTAAAGTTTCAATTTTACACAATTAGAGGTAAACCCACCTAATATTTTGATGTCAAATGCTTCCATTTTAAATTTCATGAAGATCGGAGCTTGTTTGAAATATTAATTTAAAGTTTCAATTTTGCTCAATCAGAGGAAAACCCACCTAATATTTTGATGTCAAATGCGTCCATTTTAAATTTCATGAAGATCAGAGATCGTTTGAAATATTAATTTAAAGTTTCAATTTTACACAATCAGAGGCAAACCCACCTAATATTTTGATGTCAAATGTTTCCACCTTAAATTTCACGAAGATAGGAGCTCGTAGTAAATATTAATTTAAAGTTTCAATTTTTCTTAGTCAGAGTAAAATCCACCTAATATTTTTTTGTCCAATGCTTCCATTTTCAATTTCACGAAGATCGAAGCTCATTTGAAATATTAATTTAAAGTTTCAATTTTGCCTTGGGATGTAAAACATGTCAACAAAAATTTTTAATTTTGTAGAATTAGAGGAAAACCCACCTAAAATTTTGATGCCAAATGCTTCCATTTTAAATTTCACAAAGATCCGAGCTCGTTTGAAATATTAATTTAAAGCTTCAATTTTGCTCCCAGATGTAAAACGTGTCACAAAAAAGTTTCAATTTTGCACAATCAGAGGAAAACCCACCTAATATTTTGTTGTCAAATGCTTCCATTTTAAATTTCATGAACATCGGAGCTTGTTTGAAATATTAATTTAAAGTTTCAATTTTGTTCAATCAGTGGAAAACCCAACTAATATTTTGATGTCAAATATTTCTATTTTAGATTTCATGGAGATCCAAGCTCATTTGAAATATTAATTTAAAGTTTTAGATTTACACAATTAGAGGAAAACCCTCCTAATATTTTGATTTCAAATGCTTCCATTTTAAATTTCATGAAGATCGGAGCTCGTTTAAAATATTAATTTAAAGTTTCAATTTTTCTCAATCAGATGAAAACCCACCTAATATTTTGATGTCAAATGCTTCCATTTTAAATTTCACAAAGATTCGAGCTCGTTTGAAATATTAGTGTAAAGTTTCAATTTTACACAATCAGAGGTAAACCCACCTAATATTTTTATGTCAAATGCTTCCATTTTGACTTTTACGAAGATCAGAGCTCGTTTGAAATATTAATTTAAAGTTACAATTTTTCTCAATCAGAGGAAAACCCACCTAATATTTTGATGTCAAATTCTTCCATTTTAAATTTCATGATGATCTGAGGTCATTTGAATTATTAATTTAAAGTTTCAATTTTGCTCCCAAACGTAAAAACATGTTACAAAGAAGTTTCAATTTTGCACAATCAAATGAAAACTCACCTAATATTTTGATGTCAAATGCTTCCATTTTAAATTTCACAAAGATCTGAGCTCGTTTGAAATATAAATTTAAAATTTCAATTTTGCCTCCGGACGTAAAATGTGTCACAAAAAAGTTTAATTTTGCATAATCAGAGGAAAACCCACCTAATGTTTTGATGTCAAATGCTTCCATTTTAAATTTCATGAAGATCATACCTCATTTGAAATTTAATTTAAATTTTCAATTTTTCTCCCAGACGTAAAATGTGTCACAAAAAAGTTTCAATTTTTCTCCCAAACGTAAAAACATGTCACAAAAAAGTTTCAATTTTGCACAATCAAATGAAAACCCACCTAATATTTTGATGTCAAATGCTTCCATTTGAAATTTTATGAAGATCGGAGCTCATTTGAAATATTAATTTAAAGTTTAAATTTTGCCTCCGGATGTGAAATGTGTCATAAAAAAGTTTCAATTTTGCACAATCAGAGGAAAACCTAGCTAATATTTTGATGTCAAATTTTTCCATTTTAAATTTCATGATGATCTGATCTCATTTGAAATATTAATTTAAAGTTTCAATTTTTCTCTCGGATGTAAAACATGTCAAAATAGTTTTAATTTTGCATAATCAAATGAAAACCCACCTAATATTTTCTTTTCTATTGCATATAAGGTAAGTATCAAAATAGTTTACATTGTTTACGAATTATAACACTGGGGCAGGGCATTTAGCTACAGCCAAATAAAAAAGAACCTTAAAATTATAGATTGTTCATACTCTAAATTTTACATTTGAAACTTCAAAACTTGTAAAAAATGTTATTCCGGGGGGTCTTCATGCTCAGCATCAGACTCATTAGAGTCAGTGGAGACTACATTGTAGCCAACTATTTCATGAGCAGCAAATATGGGCTCCTCATTATGGTTTGCATTTGATTTTCCCTCCTTCACCTGTTGGAGGAACTTGGTGAGGAGGTTGTTAAAGGCTTCCCCATCCTGGTTGGTAGTGTATCCATGGGCTATTTCCTTCTTGTCTATGGTTCCTTTGCCTTCCCCCAGAATCTAGATGAATTTACTTTCTTTGAGCTTCACCACCGCTATGACCTGCATAGAGCCATTAATGTATATGAGTCTCCTTAGAGACTTAGTAAGATCCCTTCCTTTTCCTACCCAAACATAATCATTTCTAGCCTTCCAAACATTCCATAATATAACCGAGGAAAGAATAGATAAAAAAGAATTGCAAAATTTTCTACTATTGATATTTCCAGAGATGATATTCAAAGCATGGAAGTGAATGTTAAATATAAGCCCAAAGGTATTGCCTATCTCTGTTGCAAACAGACATTCAAAGAACACATGCAAAATTGATTCAGGTTTCTTACAAACAGAGAAGAGGTTGGGTTCCCCCCCAGGTTTCTTGAAGGGTAGTTTATGGAGCATCATTTTCCAAAGGAAACATATAATTTTCGTCTCCACAGGTCTACACCACAGAGAGGCAAAGTAGTTTTTCCAGTCTGGGTGAGGCACATCAAGGTTCCTTTTGGAGTTAGCATGGTTCAGGATGGCAGGGTTACTGGTGCTCATTTGGTAAAGGGATATGCTCTTGACCAAGTGGAGGGGATGTTATCAGACCAGATAAGGTGGAAGGAGTAGGAATAAGGGGAGCAATAGGTCACAACACTCTCTAAAATCTCAAGGGTAGAATTAAGGATAGCATAGGTCCTCTTGTTGAAAAATGGGGAGATGGTAATCTGAAGCCAAGTTATCTGAAGGAAGGAGTGAGCCTTGGTGGATAATGTTACAAAAGCAACTGATGCCTTTCTTTATCCATTTTTTTTCTGAGCAGCCTTGTAGCAGTGCCAGGGGTTTTCCATTGTGAGCTAGGTTCAACCATATGGATTTATCCCCGTAGGTCACTCCCATCCCTTCCAAGGGGGAGGTGTTGGCTAGGAACCTCCTGACATGTCTCCAACCCTTCCATATTTCTCTGCAGCTATTGGACCCTACAACTTTCACCTTGCACTCCAATCCTAGAAAATATGAGAAGCTAAGGTTATTCCAATGTTTAGATTTGACTGGATGACCTCTACAAATATTATTCCTTAGAAGAATCTTCCAAGGTTCATCCCCTACCGCATCTTTGGCAATCCATTTTACAGCCAGGGAGATGCCTTGGATCTTGAGGTCCTTGAGGCCCAATCATCCCCATATTCTGCTTCTGGTGCACCACTCCCATGATACTGCATGAATCTTTTTGTTGCCCATGCTATCTGACCAAAGGAAGTTCCTGATAATCTTCTGAATCAGCTCAAATTGATTCTGGTTACAAAGCCATGCAGATGAATAGTATATAGGGTAGGAAGAGAGAACCTTTTCACATACTTGAAGCCTCCTTGGGAAAGATAGGAGGTTGCTACCCCATTTGTTTAGTTTTAGATGGATCCTATCCTTAATCTAGTTCCACATGTTATTGATGTTGGGTTCTAGCACAAATGGGATGCCCAGGTACTTTACAACATTGTTGGGTCCTCCACATTCAAGTCCAAATCTACTGCACTAGTCCGAGGGTTGTTCATTCTATCCCACCATAATTTACTTAGCAATGGAGATCTTGCTTCCTGAAGCTTGATAGAAAAAATCTAATTTAGCCATGAGTCTGACCATGTTTTCTTCTTCCAAGTTCATGAGAATTTGTAGTGTCATCTAAAAATTGGATGTTTGACACTTCTTGGTCATTGGGAAGGGTTATTCCTCTAACTCTCGGGGGTAAGGAGTCATCTCTTAAGAGATAGTAGAGGGACTCAGCAAAAATAACAAAGATTCAAAAAAGTTTCAATTTTGCACAATCAGAAGAAAACCCACTATATTAATGTCAAATGCTTCCATTTTAAATTTCATGAACATTGGAGCTCATTTGAAATATTAATTTAAAGTTTCAATTTTGCACAATCAAAGGAAAACCCACCTAATATTTTGATGTCAAATGCTTCTATTTAAAATTTCATGGGGATTTGAGCTCGTTTCAAATATTAATTTAAAGTTTCAATTTTACACAATTGCAAGAAAACCCACCTAATATTTTGATGTCAAATGCTTCCATATTAAATTTCATGAAGATTGGAGCTCTTTTGAAATATTAATTTAAAGTTTCAATTTTGCTCAATCAGAGGAAAACCCACCTAATATTTTGATGTCAAATGCTTCCATTTTAAATTTCATGAACATCGGAGCTCGTTTGAAATATTAATTTAAAGTTTCAATTATTCTCAATTGGAGGAAAACCCACGTAATATTTTGATGTCAAATGCTTCTATTTTGAATTTCACTGAGATCTGAGCTAGTTTGAAATATTAATTTAAAGTTTCAATTTTACATAATCAAAGTAAAACCCACCTAATATTTTGATGTCAAATGCTTCCATTTTAAATTCACTAAGATAAGAGCTCGTTTGAAATATTAATTTAAAGTTTCAATTTTTCTCAATTAGAGGAAAGCCCACCTAATATTTTGTTGTCAAATGATTCCATTTTAAATTTCACGAATATCCAAGCTTGTTTGAAATATTAATTGAAAGTTTCAATTTTACAAAATCAGAGGAAAACCCACCTAATATTTTGATATCAAATGCTTCCATTTTAAATTTCATATAGATCAAAGCTTGTTTGAAATATTAAATTAAAGTTCCAATTTTTCTCAGTCAGAGGAAAACCCACCTAATATTTTGATGTCAAATGCTTCTATTTTAAATTTCACGTAGATTCGAGCTCGTTTGAAATATTAATTTAAAGTTTCAATTTTGCTCCCAAATATAAAAATGTGTCACAAAAAAGTTTCAATTTTCCACAATTAGATGAAAACCCACCTTATATTATGATGTCAAATGCTTCCATTTTAAATTTCACGAAGATTAGAGCTCCTTTGAAATATTAATTTAAAGTTTCAATTTTGCCTCCAGACGTAAAATGTGTCACAAAAAAGTTTCAATTTTGCACAATCAGAGGAAAACCCACCTAGTATTTTGATATCAAATTATTCTATTTTAAATTTCACGAAGATCCGAGATCATTTGAAATATTAATTTAAAGTTTCAATTTTGCTCCCAGACGTAAAATATGTCACAAAAAACTTTCAATTTTGCACAATCAGAGGAAAACCCACCTAATATTTTGATGTCAAATGCTTCCATATTAAATTTCATGAATGTCAGAGTTTGTTTGAAATATTAATTTAAAGTTTCAATTTTTCTCAATCAGAGGAAAACCCACCTAATATTTTGTTGTCAAATGCTTATATTTTAAATTTCACAAAGATCTGAGCTCGTTTGAAATATTAATTTAAAGTTTCAATTTTTCACAATCAAAAGAAAACCCACCTAATATCTTGATGTCAAAAGCTTTCATTTTAAATTTCACGAAGATCGGAGCTCATTTGAAATGTTAATTTAAAGTTTCAACTTTGCTCAATCATAGGAAAACCCACCTAATATTTTGATGTCAAATGCTTCCATTCTAAATTTCACGATGATTTGAGATCGTTTGAAATATTAATTTAAAGTTTCAATTTTGCCTTCACACTTAAAATGTGTTACAAAAAGATTCAATTTTGCACAATCAGTGGAAAACCCACCTAATATTTTGATGTCAAATGCTTCCATTTAAAACTTCATGAAGATCTGAGCTCGTTAGAAATATTAATTTAAAGTTTTAATTTTTGTCCCGGACGTAAAACATGTCACAAAAAAGTTTCAATTTTGCACAATCAAAGGTAAACCCACCTAATATTTTGATGTGAAATACTTCAGTTTTAAATTTCATGAACATCGAAGCTCGTTTGAAACATTAATTTAAAGTTTCAATTTTGCTCAATCAGAGGAAAACCCACCTAATATTTTAATATCAAATGCTTCCATTTTAAATTTCACGAAGATTTGAGATCATTTGAAATATTAATTTAAAGTTTCAATTTTACAAAATCAGAGGAAAACCAACCTAATATTTTCATGTCAAATGCTTCCATTTTAAATTTCATGAAGATCGGAGCTCATTTGAAATATTAATTTTAAATTTCAATTTTCCTCAGTCAGATGAAAACCCACTTAATATTTTGATGTCAAATGCTTCCATTATAAATTTCACGAAGATCCGAGCTTTTTTGAAATATTAATTTAAAGTTTCAATTTTGCTACCAAACGTAAAAATGTGTCACAAAAAATTTTCAATTTTGCACAATCAGATGAAAACCCACCTAATATTTTCATGTAAAAATACTTTCATTTTAATTTTCACGAAGATTAGATCTCATTTGAATTATTAATTTAAAGTTTCCATTTTGCCTCCGAACGTAAAATGTGACAAAAAAGTTTAAATTTTGCACAATCATAGGAAAGCCCACCTAATATATTGATGTCAAATACTTCCATTTCAAATTTCACGAAGATCCAAGCTCGTTAGAAATATTAATGTAAAGTTTCAATTTTTCTCCCAAATGTAAAACGTGTGACAAAAAAGTTTCAATTTTGCACAATCAATGGTCAACCCACCTAATATTTTGATGTCAAATGCTTCCATTTTAAATTTCATGAATATCAGAGCTTGTTTGAAATATTAATTTAAAATTTCAATTTTTATCAATCAGAGGAAAACCCTCCTAATATTTTGATGGAAAATGCTTCCATTTTAAATTTCACGAAGATCAAAGCTTGTTTCAAATATTAATTTAAAGTTTCAATTTTGCTTCAGGACGTAACGCGTGTCACAAAAAAGTTTCAATTTTGCACAATCAGAGGAAAACCCACCTAATATTTGTATGTAAAATGCTTCCATTTTAAATTTCATGAATATCTGAGCTCGTTTGAAATATTAATTTAAAGTTTCAATTTTGCTTGCAGACGTAAAATGTGTCACAACAAAGTTTGAATTTTGCATAATCTGAGGAAAGCTCACTTAATATTTTGATGTCAAATGCTTCCATTTTAAATTTCAGGAACATCAGAGCTCATTTGAAATATTAATCAAAAGTTTCAGTTTTGCTCAATTAGAGGAAAACCCACCTTATATTTTGATGACAAATTCTTCTATTTTAAATTTCACGGAGATTCAAGCTCGTTTGAAATATTAATTTAAAGTTTCAATTTACAAAATCAGAGTAAAACCCACCTAATATTTTGATGTCAAATGCTTCCATTTTAAATTTCATGAAGATTGGAGCTCGTTTGAAATATTAATTTAAAGTTTCAATTTTTCTCAATCAGACTAAAACCCACCTAATATTTTGATGTCAAATGCTTCCATTTTAAATTTCATGAAGATCTGAGATCGTTTGAAACATTAATTTGAAGTTTCAACTTTGCACAATCAGAGGAAAACTGTCCTAATATTTTGATGTCAAATGCTTCCATTTTAAATTTCATGAAGATTGGAGCTCATTTGAAATATTAATTTAAAGTTTCAATTTTTCTCAGTCAGAGGAAAACCCACCTAATATTTTTGTCTACAATGCTTCCATTTTCAATTTCATGAAGATCCAAGCTTGTTTGAAATATTAATTTAAGGTTTCAATTTTACTCCCAACCGTAAAAATGTGTCACAAAAAAGTTACAACTTTTCACAATCACATGAAAACCCACCTAATATTTTGATGTCAAATGCTTCAATTTTAAATTTCATGAAGATCAGAGCTCATTTGAAATATTAATTTAAAGTTTCAATTTTCCCTCCAGACGTAAAATGTGTCACCAAAAATTTTCAATTTTGTAAAATCAGAGGAAAACCCATGTAATATTTTGATGCCAAATGCTTCCATTTTAAATTTCACGAAGATCCGAGCTTGTTTGAAATATTAATTTAAAGTTTCAATTTTGCTCCCGAACGTAAAATGTGTCACAAAAAAGTTTCAATTTTGCACAATCAAAGGAAAACCCACCTAATATTTTACTGTCAAATGCTTCCATTTTGAATTTCATGAACATCGGAGCTCGTTGGAAATATTAATTTAAAGTTTCAATTTTGCTCAATCAATGGAAAACCCACCTAATATTTTTATGTCAAATGCTTCTATTTTAAATTTCATAAAGATCCGAGCTCGTTTGAAATATTAATTTAAAATTTCAGATTTATGCAATCAGAGGAAAACCCACCTAATATTTTTATGTCAAATGCTTTCATTTTAAATTTCATGAAGATCAGAGCTCATTTGAAATATTAATTTAAAGTTTCAATTTTGCTCAATCAGATGAAAAACCACGTAATATTTTGATGTCAAATGTTTCCATTTTAAATTTCATAAAGATCTGAGCTCGTTTGAAATATTAGTTTAAAGTTCCAATTTTACACAATCAGAGGTAAACCCACCTAATATTTTGGTGTCAAATGCTTCTATTTTAAATTTTAGGAAGATCAGAGATCATTTGAAGTTACAATTTTTCTCAGTCACAGGAAAACCCAGGTAATATTTTTATGTCAAATGCTTCTATTTTAAATTTCATGATGATCCAAGCTTGTTTGAATTATTAATTTAAAGTTTTAATTTTTCTCCCAAACGTAAAAACATGTTACAAAAAGGTTTCAATTTTGCACAATCAAATGAAAACTCACCTAATATTTTGATGTCAAATGCTTCCAATTTAAATTTCATGAAGATCAGAGCTTGTTTGAAATATTAATTTAAAATTTCAGTTTTGCCTCTGGACGTAAAACATGTCACAAAAAAGTTTCAATTTTGCACAATCTGAGGAAAACCCACCTAATATTTTGATGTCAAATTCTTCCATTTTAAATATCACAAAGATCTGAGCTCGTTTGAAATATTAATTTAAAGTTTCAATTTTGCCCCCGGATGTAAAATGTGTCACAAAAAAGTTTTGAAATTTGCACAATCATAGGAAACCACACCTAATATTTTGATGTCAAATGCTTCCATTTTAAATTTCACAAAGATCAAAGCTCATTTGAAATATTAATCTAAAGTTTCAATTTTGCTTAATCAGAGGGAAACCCACCTAATATTTTGATGTCAAATGCTTCCATTTTAAATTTCATGAAGATCCAAGCTTGTTTGAAATATTAATTTAAAGTTTCAATTTTACACAATCAGAGGAAAACCCACCTAATATTTTGATGTCAAATGCTTCCATTTTAAATTTTATGAAGATCGGAGGTCATTTGAAATATTGATTTAAAGTTTCAATTTTGCCCAGTCAAAGGAAAACCCACCTAATAGTTTGATATCAAATGCTTGCATTTTAAATTTCACAAAGATTTGAGCTTGTTTGAAATATTAATTCAAAATTTCAATATTGCTCTGAAACGTAAAAATGTGTCACAAAAAAGTTTCAGTTTTACACAATCAGATGAAAACCCACCTAATATTTTGATGTCAAATGCTTCCATTTTAAATTTCATGAAGATCAGAGCTTGTTTGAAATATTAATTTAAAGTTTCATTTTTGCCTTCGGACGTGAAACTTGTCACAAAAAAGTTTCAATTTTGCATAATCAGAGGAAAACCCAGCTAATATTTTTATGTCAAATGCTTCCATTTTAGATTTCATTAAGATCTGAGCTCATTTGAAATATTAATTTAGAGTTACAATTTTGCTCCCAGACGTAAAATGTGTCACCAAAAAGTTTCAATTTTGCATAATCAAAGGAAAAATCACCTAATATTTTTATTTCTATTGCATATAAGGTAAGTATCAAAATAGTTTATAGAGTTTACAAATTATAACACTGGGGCAGGGCATATAGGCACAGCCAGATCAAAAAGAACCTCAAAATTATAGATTGTTCATACTTCGATTGTTACATTTGAAACTTAAAAACTTGTAGAAAGTGTTATTCAGGGAGGTCTTCATTCTCAGTATCAGACTCATTAGAGTCAGTGGAGATTTCATTGTAGCTGACTATTTCATGAGCAGCAAATATGGGCTCATCATTATGGTCAGCATCTAGTTTTCCCTCCTTCACCTGTTGGAGGAACTCGGTGAGGAGGTTGTTAAAGGTTGCCCCATCCTGTTTGGTAGTGTATCCCTGAGCTATTTCCTTCTTTTCTATGTTTCCTTTGCCTTCCCTCAGAATCTACAGAATTTACTTTCTTTGAGTTTCACAACTGCTATGACCTACATAGAGACATTAATTTATATGAGTCTCCTTAGAGACTTAGTAAGATCCCTTCCTTTTGGTACCCAAACATCATCATTTCTAGCCTTCCAAACATTCCATAATATAACCGAGGAAAGAATAGATAAAAAAGAATTGCAAAATTTTATGTTATTGATATTACCATAGATGATATTCAAAGCATGGAAGTGAATGTTAAATATAAGCCCAAAGGTTTTCCATATCTTTGTTGCAAATAGACATTCAAAGAACACATGCAAAACTGATTCAGGTTTCTTACAAACAGAGTAGAGGTTGGGTTCCCCCTAGGTTTCTTGAAGGGTAGTTTATGGATCATCATTCTCCAAAGGAAACATATAATTTTTGTCTCCACAAGTCTACACCACAGAGAGACAAAGTAGTTTTTCCAGTCTAGGTGAGGCACATCAAGGTTCCTTTTGAATTTAGCATGGTTAAGGATGGCAGGGTTATTCGTGCTCATTTGGTAAAGGGATACACTCTTGATCAAGTGGAGGGGGTGTTATTAGACTAGACAAGGTGGAAGGAGCAAAAATAAGGTGGAAGGAGTAGAAATAAGGTGGAAGGAGCAGAAATAATAGGTCACAACACTCTCTAATGTCTCAAGGGTAGCATTAAGGATAGCATAGGTCCTCTTGTTTAAAAAGGGGGAGATGGTAATCTAATGCCAAGTTATCCTAAGGAAGGAGGGAGCCTTGGTGGATAATGTTATGAAAGCAATTGATGCCTTTCTCTATCCATTTTTTTTTTGAGGAGCCTTGTAGCAGTGCCAGGGGTTTTCCATTGTGAGCTAGGTTCAATCATATGGAATTATCCCCGTAGGTCACTCCCATCCCTTCCAAGGGGGAGGTGTTGGGTAGGAACCTCTTGACATGTTTCCAACCCTTCCAGATTCCTTTGAAGACATTAGACCCTACAACTTTCACCTTGCACTCTAGTCCTAGAAAATATGAGAAGCTCAGGTTATTCCAATGTTTAGATTTGACCAGATGACCTCTACAAATATTATTCCTTAGAAGAATCTTCCAGGGTTCATCCCCTACCATAGCTTTGGCAATCCATTTTATAGCCAGGGAGATGCCTTGGATCTTGAGGTCCTTGAGGCCCAATCATCCCCATATTCTACTTTTGGTGTACCACTCCCACAATACTGCATGATTCTTTTTGTTGCCCATGCTATCTGACCAGAGGAAGTTCCTGATAATCTTCTGAATCTGCTCAAATTAATTTTGGTTAAAGAGCCATGCAGATGAATAGTATATAAGGTAGGAAGAGAACCTTTTGACATACTTGAAGCCTCCTTGGGAAGGATAGGAGGTTGCTACCCCATTTGTTTAGTTTTAGATGGATCCTGTCCTTAATCCAGTTCCACATGTTATTGATGTTGTGTTCCAACGTAAATGGGATGACAGGTACTTTACAACGTGGTTGGGTTCTCCCCATTGAAGTTCAAATCTACTCTACCAGTCCGTGGATTGTTCATTCCATCCCAGCATAATTTACTTAGCAATGGAGATCTTTCTTCCTGAAGCTTGAAAGAGAAAATCTAATTAAGCCATGATTCTGACCATGTTTTCTTCTTCCAAGTCCATTTTAAATTTCACGAAAATTGGAGCTTGTTTGAAATATTAATTTAAAGTTTCATTTTTGCTCAATCAGAGGAAAACCCACCTACTATTTTTATGTGAAATTCTTCTATTTTAAATTTCATAGGGATCCGAGCTCGTTTGAAATATTAATTTAAAGTTTCAATTTTACACAATTACAGGAAAACCCACCTAATATTTTGATGTCAAATGCGTCCATTTTAAATTTCATGAAGATCGGAGCTCTTTTAAAATATTAATTTAAAGTTTAAATTTTTCTCAATTAGAGGAAAACCCACCTAATATTTTGATGTCAAATGCTTCCATTTTAAATTTCACGAAGATCCAAGCTCATTCAAAATATTAATTTAAAGTTTCAATTTTTCTACCGGAGGAAATACGTGTCACAAAAAAGTTTCAATTTTGCAAAATTAGAGGAAAATCCACCTAATATTTTGATATAAAATGCTTCCATTTTAAATTTCATGAACATTTGAGCTCGTTTGAAATATTAATTTAAAGTTTCAATTTTGCTCAATTGGAGGAAAACCCACCTAATATTTTGATGTCAAATGCTTCTATTTTAAATTTCACAGAGATCTGAGCTCATTTGAAATATTATTTTAAAGTTTTAATTTTACATAATCAGAGGAAAATCCACCTAATATTTTGATGTCAAATGCTTCTATTTTAAATTCACGAAGATAAGAGCTCGTTTGAAATATTAATTTAAAGTTTCAATTTTGCTCAATCAGAGGATAACCCACCTAATATTTTTATTTAAAACACTTCCATTTTAAATTTCATGAAGTTCCGAGGTCATTTGAAATATTAATTTAAAGTTTCAATTTTGCTCCCAAACGTAAAAATGTGTCAAAATTTTTTCAATTTTGCACAATCAGATGAAAACCCACCTAATATTTTTATGTCAAATGCTTCCATTTTAAATTTCATGAAGATTGGAGCTCATTTGAAATATTAATTTAAAGTTTCAATTTTGCCTCTGGACGTAAAACATGTCACAAAAAAGTTTCAATTTTGCACAATCAGAGGAAAACCCACCTAATATATTGATGTCAAATGCTTTTATTTTAAATTTGATGAAGATCCGAGCTGGTTAGAAATATTATTTTAAAGTTTAAATTTTCTCCCAAACGTAAAATGTGTCACAAAAAAGTTTGAATTTTGCACAATCAAAGGAAAACCCACCTAATATTTTGATGTCAAATGCTTCCATTTTAAATTTCATGAACATCAGAGCTCATTTGAAATATTATTTTAAAGTTTCAGTTTTACTCAAATAGAACAAAACCCACCTAATATTTTGATGTCAAATGCTTCTATTTTAAATTTCAATGGGATCAAAGCTTGTTTGAAATATTAATTTAAATTTTTAATTTTACACAATTAGAGGAAAACCCAACTAATATTTTGATGTCAAATGCTTCGATTTTAAATTTCACGAAGATCAGATCTTGTTTGAAATAGTTATTTAGAGTTTCAGTTTGGCTCAATCAGAGGAAAACCCACCTAATATTTTGATGTCAAATGCTTCCATTTTAAATTTCACAAAGATCCAAGCTCATTTGAAACATTAATTTAAAGTTTCAATTTTGCTCCCCAACGTAAAACATGTCACGAAAAAGTTTCAATTTTTCACAATCAGAGGAAAACCCACCTAATATTTTGATGTCAAATGCTTCCATTTTAAATCTCATGAACATCGAAGCTCATTTCAGATATTAATTTAAAATTTCAATT
The DNA here is from genome assembly GCA_018584345.1 of Thuja plicata. Classification (NCBI taxonomy): domain Eukaryota; kingdom Viridiplantae; phylum Streptophyta; class Pinopsida; order Cupressales; family Cupressaceae; genus Thuja; species Thuja plicata. The sequence goes on from MU224510.1 coordinate 1,615,817, forward strand.
TTCCTCAATCAGAGGAAAATCCACCTAATATTTTTATGTCGAATGCTTCTATTTTAAATTTTACGGAGACCCGAACCTATTTGAAATATTAATTTTAAGTTTCATTTTTACACAATCAGAGGAAAACCCAGCTATTATTTTGATGTCAAATGCTTCCATTTTAAATTTCACAAAGGTCAGAACTCCTTTGAAATATTAATATAAAGTTTCAATTTTGCTCAATCAGAGGAAAATCCACCTAATATTTTGATGTCAAATGCTTCCATTTTAAATTTCATGAAGATCCAAGCTCATTAGAAATATTAATTTTACACAATCAGAGAAAAACCTACCTAATATTTTGATTTTAAATGCTTCCATTTTAAATTTCACAAAGATCAGAGCTTGTTTGAAATATTAATTTAAAGTTTCAATTTTGCCTTTGGACATAAAATGTCACAAAAAAGTTTCAATTTTTCACAATCAGATGAAAAGCCACCTAATATTTTGATGTCAAATGCTTCCATTTTAAATTTCATGAAGATCTGAGCTTGTTTGAAATATTACTTTAAAGTTTCTGTTTTGGTCCCTGATGTAAAACTTGTCACAAAAAAGGTTTGAATTTTTCACAATCAAAGGAAAACCCACCTAATATTTTAATGTGAAATATTTCCATTTTAAATTTCATGGAGATCGGACCTCATTTGAAATATTAATTTAAATTTTTAATTTTGCGAAATCAGAGGAAAACCCACCTAATATTTTGATGTCAAATGCTTCCATTTTAAATTTCACAAAGATCCGAGCTTGTTTGAAATATTAATTTAAAGTTTCAATTTTGCTTCCGAACATAAAATGTGTCACAAAAAAGTTTCAATTTTGCACAATCAGAGGAAAACCCACCTAATATTTTGATGTCAAATGCTTCCATTTTAATTTTCACAAACATTGGAGCGCATTTGAAATATTAATTTAAAGTTTGAATTTTGCTCAATCAGAGGAAAAACCACCTAATATTTTTATGTCAAATGTTTCTGTATTAAATTTCACAGAGATCTAAGCTCGTTTGAAATATTAATTGAAAGTTTCAATTTTACACAATCAGAGGAAAACCCGCCAAATATTTTAATTTCAAATGCTTCCATTTTAAATTTCACGAAGATCCAAGCTTGTTTGAAATATTAATTTAAAGATTCAATTTTTCTCAATCAAAGGAAAACCCACCTAATATTTTGATGTCAAATGCTTCCATTTTAAATTTCATGAAGATCCGAGCTCGTTTGAAATGTTAATTTAAAGTTTTAATATTACATAATCAGAGGAAACCCCACCTAATGTTTACATGTCAAATGCTTTCATTTTAAATTTCACGAACATTGGAGCTCATTTGAAATATTAATTTAAAGTTTCAATTTTTCCCAGTCAGATGAAAACTGACCTAATATCTTGCTTCCATTTTAAATTTCATGAAGATCTGAGCTCGTTTGAAATATTAATTTCAATTTTCAATTTTGCTCACAAACGTAAAAAATTGTCAAAAAAAATTTCAATTTTGTACAATCAGATGAAAACCCACCTAATATTTTGATTCCAAATGCTTCCATCTTAAATTTCACAAAAATTAGAGCTCGTTTGAAATATTACTTTAAAGTTTCAATATTGCCTCCGAACATAAAACGTGTCACAAAAATGTTTCAATTTTGCACAGTACGATGGAAACCCACCTAATATTTTGAAGTCAAATGCTTCCATTTTAAATTTCAGTAAGATCCGAGCTTGTTTGAAATATTAATTTAAAATTTCAATTTTTCTCCTAAACGTAAAACATGTCACAAAAAAGTTTCAATTTTGCATAATAAGAGGAAAACCCACCTAATATTTTAATGTAAAATGCTTCCATTTTAAATTTCATGAAGATCTAAGTTCGTTTGAAATATTAATTTAAAGTTTCAGTCTTACAAAATAAGAGGAAAACCCACCTAATATTTTGATGTCAAATGCTTCCATTTTAAATTTTATGAAGATCATAGCTCGATTGAAATATTAATTTAAAGTTTCAATTTTGCACAGTTAGAGGAAAACCCACCTATTATTTTGATGTCAAATTCTTCCATTTTAAATTTCACGAAGATCCGAGCTCGTTAGAAATATGAATTTAAAGTTTCAATTTTGCTCCCAAACATAAAAACATGTCACAAAAAAGTTTCAATTTTCAATAATCAGATGAAAACCCACCTAATATTTTGAAGTCAAATGCTTCCATTTTAAATTTCAGGAAGATCCGAACTCGTTTGAAATATTAATTTAAAATTTCAATTTTTCTCCTAAACGTAAAACATGTCACAAAAAAGTTTTGAGTTTTACACAATCACAAGAAAACCCACCTAATATTTTGATGTCAAATGCTTCCATTTTAAATTTCATGTAGATCAGAGCTCGTTCAAAATATTAATTTAAAGTTTCAATTTTACACAATAAGAGGAAAACCCACCTAATATTTTGATGTCAAATGCTTCCTTTTTAAATTTCACAAAGATCATAGCTCGATTGAAATATTAATTTAAAGTTTCAATTTTGCACAGTCAGAGGAAAACCCACCTATTATTTTGATGTCAAATTCTTCCATTTTAAATTTCACGAAGATCTGAGCTCATTTGAAATATGAATTTAAAGTTTCAATTTTGCTCCCAAACATAAAAACTTGTCACAAAAAAGTTTCAATTTTCAACAATCAGATGAAAACCCACCTAATATTTTTATGTCAAATGCTTCTATTTTAAATTTCATGAAGATCAGAGCTCCTTTTGAATATTACTTTAAAGTTTCAATTTTGCCAGCGGACGTAAAACGTGTCACAAAAAAGTTCCAATTTTGTATAATGAGAGGAAAAACCTCCTAATATTTTGAAGTCAAATGCTTCAATTTTAAATTTCACGAAGGTCTGAGCTCGTTTGAAATATAAATTTAAACTTTCTATTTTTCTCTTGGACGTAAAACGTCTCACAAAAAACTTTGAATTTTGCACAATAAGAGGAAAACCAACCTAATATTTTGATGTCAAATGCTTCCATTTTAAATTTCATGAAGATCGGAGCTCCATTGAAATATTAATTTAAAGTTTCAATTTTTCTCAATCAGAGGAAAACCCACCTAATATTTTGATGTCAAATGCTTCTATTTTAAATTTCACGGAGATCCGAGCTTGTTTGAAATATTAATTTAATGTTTCAATTTCGCTCCTGGACATAAAATGTGTCACATAAAAGTTTTAGTTTTTCACAATCAAAGGAAAACCCACCTAATATTTTGATGTCAAATGCTTCCATTTTAAATTTCACAAACATCAGAGCTCATTTGAAATATTAATTTAAAGTTTCAATTTTGCTCAATCAGAGGAAAACTGACCTAATATTTTGATGTCAAATGCTTCTATTTTAAATTTGATAGGGATCCGAGCTCGTTTGAAATATTAATTTTAAGTTTCAATTTTACACAATCAGAGGAAAACACACCTATTATTTTTTATGTCAAATGCTTCTATTTTAAATTTCATAAGGATCGGAGCTTATTTTAATAATAATTTAAAGTTTAAATTTTTCTCAAAGAGAGGAAAACCCACGTAATATTTTGATGTCAAATGCTTCCATTTTAAGTTTCACGAAGATCCAAACTCATTTTAAATATTAATTTAAAGTTTCAATTTTACACAATCAGAGGAAAACCCACCTAATATTTTGATGTCAAATGCTTCCATTTTAAATTTCATGAAGATCGGAGCCCATTTGAAATACTAATTTAAAGTTTCAATTTTTCTCAGTCATAGGAAAACCGACCTAATTTTTTTATGTCAAATGCTTCCATTTTAAATTTCACTAAGATCTGAGATCATTTGAAATATTATTTAACAATTTCAATTTTTCTTCCAAATGTAAAAATGCGTCACAAAAATGTTTCAATTTTTCACAATCATATGAAAACCCACATAGTATTTTGATGTCAAATGATTCCATTTTAAATTTCACAAAGATCGAAGCTCGTTTGAAATATTAATTTAAAGTTTTAATTTTGTCTCCGAACGTAAAACGTGTGACAAAAAAGTGTCAATTTTGCACAATCAGATGAAAACACACCTAATATTTTGATGTCAAATGCTTCCATTTTAAGTTTCACAAAGATCAGAGCTCATTTTAAATATTAATTTAAAGTTTCAATTTTCCTCAATCAGAGGAAAACCCACCTAATAACTTGATGTCAAATGCTTCCATTTTAAATTTCACGAAGATCCATGCTCGTTTGAAATAATAATTTAAAGTTTCAATTTTATACAATCAGAGGAAAACCCACATAATATTTTGATGTCAAATGCTTCCATTTTAAATTTAATGAAGATCGGAGCTCATTTTAAATATTAATTTAAAGTTTTAATTTTGCTCAGTTAGATAAAAACCCTCCTAATATTTTGATGTCAAATGATTCCATTTTAAATATTAATTTAAAGATTAAACTTTGCTCCCAATTGAAAAAAAATGTCACAAAAAAGCTTCAAATTTGCACAATCAGATGAGAACCCACCTAATATTTTGATGTCAAATACGTCCATTTTAAATTTCATGATGATTGGAGCTCGTTTAAAATATTAATTTAAAGTTTCAATTTTTCCTCCGGACGTAAAACATGTCACAAAAAGTTTCAATTTTGCATAATTAGAGGAAAACCTACCTAATATTTTGATGTCAAATGCTTCCATTTTAAATTTCATGAAGAACCAAGATCATTTGAAATGTTAATTTAAAGTTTCAATTTTGCTCCCATACGTAAAACGTGTCACAAAAAAGTTTCAATTTTGCACAATCAGAGAAAACCCACTTAATAATTTGATGTCAAATACTTCCATTTTAAATTTCACAAACATCGAAGCTCGTTTGAAATATCAATTTAAAGTTTCAATTTTTCTCAATCAAAGGAAATCCCACCTAATATTTTGATGTCAAATGTTTCTATTTTAAATTTCACAGCGATCCAAGCTTGTTTGACATATTAATTTAAAGTTTCAATTTTTCACCATCAGAGAAAAACCTTCCTAATATTTTGATGTCAAATGCTTCTATTTTAAATTTCACGAAGATCGAAGCTTGTTTTCAATATTAATTTAAAGTTTCAATTTTGTTCAATCAGAGGATAACCCACCTAATATTTTGATGTCAAATGCTTCAATTTTAAATTTTTGGAATATCCAAGCTCATTTGAAATATTAATTTAAAGTTTCAATTTTGCCTCTGGACGTAAAACATGTTACAAAAAAAGTCTCAATTTTGCACAATCATAGGAAAAACCACCTAATAGTTTGATGTCAAATGATTTTATTTTTAATTTCATGAAGATCCAAGCTCGTTTGAAATATTAATTTAAAGTTTCAATTGTGCTCAATCAGAGGCAAACCCACCTAATATTTTGATGTCAAATGCTTCTATTTAAAATTTCATGAAGATCTGAGCTCATTTTAAATATTAATTTAAAGTATTAATTTTACACAATACGAGTTAAACTCACCTAATATTTTGATGTCAAATGCTACCATTTTAAATTTCACAAAGACTGAAGCTTGTTTGAAATATTAATTTAAAGTTTCAATTTTACACAATCAGAGGAAAACCCACCTAATATTTTGATGTCAAATGCTTTCATTTTAAATTTCATGAAGATCAGACCTCGTTTGAAATATTAATTTAAAGTCTCAATTTTTCTAAGTCAAAGGAAAACCCACCTAATATTTTCATGTCAAATACTTCCATTTCAAATTTCACGAAGATCCGAGCTTGTTTGAAATATTAATATAAAGTTTCAATTTTGCTCCAAAACGTAAAAGTGTGTCACAAAAAAGTTTCAATTTTGCACAATTAGATGAAAACCCACCTAATATTTTTATGTCAAATGCTTCCATTTTAAATTTCACAAAGATCAGAGGTCATTTGAAATATTAATTTAACGTTTCAATTTTGCACAATCAGAGAAAAACCCACCTAATATTTTGACGTTCAATGGTTCCATTTTAAATTTCATGAATATCCAAGCTTGTTTGAAATATTAATTTAAAGTTTCAATTTTGCTCTCAGACACAAAATGTGTCACAAAAAAGTTTCAATTTTGCACAATCAGAGGAAAACCCACCTAATATTTTGATGTCAAATGCTTCCACTTTAAATTTCAAGAAGATCGGAGCTCGTTTGAAATATTAATTTAAAGTTTCAATTTTGCTCAGTCAGAGGAAAACCCACCTAATATTTTTGATGTCAAATGCTTCTATTTTAAATTTCATGGAGATCCGAGCTCGTTTGAAATATTAATTTAAAGTTTCAATTTTACACAATCAGAGGAAAGCCCACCTAATATTTGTATGTCAAATGCTTCGATTTTAAATTTCATGAAGATCGGAGCTCGTTTAAAATATTAATTTAAAGTTTCAATTTTTCTTAGTCAGAGGAAAACCACCTAATATTTTGATGTCAAATACTTCCATTTTAAATTTCACGAAGATCTGAGCTCATTTTAAATATTAATTTAAAGTTTCAATTTTACTCCCAAACATAAAAATGTGTCACAAAAAAGTTTCAATTTTTCCGAATTAGATGAAAACCCACCTAATATTTTGATGTCAAATGCTTGAATTTAAATTTCACGAAGATCAGAGTTCATTTCAAATATTAATTTAAAGTTTCAATTTCGCTTGCTGACGTAAAATGTGTCACTAAAAAGTTTCACTTTTGCATAAACAGAGGAAAACCCACCTATTATTTTGATGTTTAATGCTTCCATTTTAAATTTGACGAATATCTGAGCTTGTTTGAAATATTAATTTAAAGTTTCAATTTTGCTCCCAGATGTAAAACGTGTCACAAAAAAGTTTCAATTTTGTACAATCATAGGAAAACCCACCTAATATTTTGATGTCAAATGATTCCATTTTAAATTTCACAAATATCGAAGGTAGTTTGAAATATTAATTTAAAGTTTCAATTGTGCTCAATCAAAGGCAAACCCACCTAATATTTTGATGTCAAATGCTTCTATTTTAAATTTCACAGAAATTTGAGCTCTTTTGAAATATTAATTTAGAGTTTTAATTTTACACAATCAAAGGAAAACCCACCTAATATTTTTATGTCAAATTCTTCCATTTTATATTTTACGAAGATCCGAGCTCATTTGAAATTTTAATTTAAAGTTTCAATTTTGCTCCCAAACATAAAAATGTGTCACTAAAACACTTCAATTTTGCACAAACATATGAAAAATCAGCTATTATTTAAATGTCAAATGCTTCCATTTTAAATTTCACGAAGATCCGAACTCCTTTGAAATATTAATTTAAAGTTTCAATTTTTCTCCCAAATGTAAAATGTGTCACAAAAAATTTTCAATTTTTCACAATCAGAGGAAAATCCAACTAATATTTTGATTTGAAATGCTTCTACTTTAAATTTCATGAACATTGGAGCTCATTTGAAATAATAATTTAAAGTTTCAATTATAAACAATCAGAGGAAAACCCACATAATATTTTGATGTCAAATGCTTCCATTTTTAGTTTCATGAAGGTTGGAGCTCGTTTGAAACATTAATTTAAAGTTTCAATTTTTCTTAGTTAGAGGAAAACCCACCTACTATTTTGATGTCAAATACTTCCATTTTAAATTTCATGAAGATCTGAGCTCGTTTGAAATATTAATTTAAAGTTTCAATTTTGCTCCCAAATGTAAAATTGTGTCACAAAAAAGTTTCAATTTTGCAAAATCGGATGAAAACCCACCTAATATTTTGATGTCAAATGCTTCCATTTTAAATTTTACAAAAATTAGAGCTCATTTAAAATATTAATTTAAAGTTTTAATTTTGCCTTCGGACAGAAAACGTGTCTCAAAAAAGTTTCAATTTTGCTTAGGTAGAGGAAAACCCTCCTAATATTTTGATGTCAAATGCTTCCATTTTAAATTTCACGAAGATCTAAGCTCGTTTGAAATATTAATTTAAAGTTACAATTTTGCTCCTAGACGTAAAATGTGTCACAAAAAAGTTTCAATTTTTCACAATCAGAGGAAAACCCACATAATATTTTGATGTCAAATGTTTCCATTTAAAATTTCATGAACATCATAGCTCGTTTGAAATATTAATTTAAAGTTTCAATTTTGCTCAATCAGAGGAAAACCAACATAATATTTTGATGTCAAATGCTTCTATTTTAAATTTCACGGAGATCTGAGCTCATTTGAAATATTAATTTAAAGTTTTAATTTTACACAATAAGAGGAAAACCCTCCTAATATTTTGATGTCAAATGCTTCTATTTTAAATTTCATGAAGATCGAAGCTTGTTTGAAATATTAATTTAAAGTTTAAATTTTGCTCAATCAGAGGAAAACCCACCTAATATTTTGTTGTCAAATGATTCCATTTTAAATTTCACAAAGATCCGAGCTCGTTTGAAATATTAATTAAAAAATTGAATTTAACACAATCAGAGGAAAACCCACCTAAGATTTTGATGTCAAATGCTTCCATTTTAAATTTGATGAAGAACAGAGCTCGTTTGAAATATTAATTTAAAGTTTCAATTTTTCTCAGCCAGAGGAAAACCCACCTAATATTTTGATGTCAAATGCTTCCATTTTAAATTTAACAAAGATCCGAGCTTGTTTGAAATATTAATTTAAAGTTTCAATTTTGCTCCCAAAAGTAGAAAGGTGTCATAAAAAAGATTAAATTTTGCACAATCAGGTGAAAACCCTTCTAATATTTTGATGTCAAATGCTTCCATTTTAAATTTCATGAAGATCCGAGCTCGCTTGAAATATTAATTTAAAGTTTCAATTTTACACAATAAGAGGAAAACCCACCTAATATTTTCATGAAAAATGCTTCCATTTTAAATTTCATGAAGATCATAGCTCGATTGAAATATTAATTTAAAGTTTCAATTCTGCACAGTCAGAGGAAAACCACCTATTATTTTGATGTCAAATTCTTCCATTTAAAATTTCACGAAGATCCAAGCTCGTTTGAAATATTAATTTAAAGTTTCAATTTTGCTCCCAAACATAAAAATGTGTCAGAAAAAGTTTCAATTTTTCCCAATCAGATGAAAACCCACCTAATATTTTGATGTCAAATGCTTCAATTTTAAATTTCATGAATATTGGAGTTCATTTCAAATATTAATTTAAAGTTTCAATTTTGCCTCCTGATGTAAAATGTGTCACAAAAAAGTTTCAATTTTGCACATTCAGAGGAAAACCCACCTATTATTTTGATGTCAAATGCTTCCATTTTAAATTTGACAAATATTTGAGCTTGTTTGAACTATTACTTTAAAGTTTCAATTTTGCTCCCAGACGTAAAACGTGTCACAAAAAAGTTTCAATTTTGCACAATTAGAGGAGAACCCACCTAATATTTTGATGTCAAATTATTCTTTTTTAAATTTCACAAATATCAGAGCTCGTTTGAAATATTAATTTAAAGTTTCAATTGTTCTCAATCAGAGGCAAACCCACCTAATATTTTGATGTCAAATGCTTTTATTTTAAATTTCACTCATATCTAAGATCGTTTAAAATATTAATTTAAAGTTTCAATTTTAAACAATCAGAGGAAAACCCACCTAATATTTTGATGTCAAATGCTTCCATTTTAAATTTCATGGAGATTAGAGCTCATTTGAAATATTTTTTGAAAGTTTCAATTTTTCTGAATCAGAGGAAAACCCACCTAATATTTTGATATCAAATGCTTCCATTTTAAATTTCACGAAGATCCGAGCTTGTTTGAAATTTTAATTTAAAGTTTTAGCTTTGCTTCCAGACATAAAAATATGTCACTAAAAAGCTTTAATTTTGCACAATCAGATGAAAAAGCACCTACTATTTAGATGTCAAATGCTTCCATTTTAAATTTCACAAAGATCCAAACTCATTTGAAATATTAATTTATAGTTTCAATTTTGGTCTCGGACGTAAAATGTGTCACAAAAAAGTTTCAATTTTTCACAATATTTTGATGTCAAATGCTTCCACTTTAGATTTCATGAACATTGGAGCTTGTTTGAAATATTAATTTAAAGTTTCAATTTTACACAATCAGAGGAAAACCCACCTAATATTTTGATGTCAAATGCTTCCATTTTTAATTTCACTAAGGTTGGAGCTCGTTTGAAACATTAATTTAAAGTTTCAATTTTTCTCAGTCAGAGGAAAACCCACCTACTATTTTGATGTCAAATGCTTCCATTTTAAATTTCACAAAGATCTGAGCTTGTTTAAAATATTAATTTAAAGTTTCAATTTTGCTCCTAAACATAAAAACGTGTCACAAAAAAGTTTCAATTTTGCACAATCAGATGAAAACCCACCTAATATTTTGATGTCAAATGCTTCCATTTTAAATTTTACAAAAGTTAGAGCTCGTTTGAAATATTAATTTAAAGTTTTAATTTTGCCTTCGGACGTAAAATGTGTCTTAAAAAAGTTTCAATTTTGCACAGGTAGTGGAAAACCCTCCTAATATTTTGATGTCAAATGCTTCCATTTTAAATTTCACGAAGATTTGAGCTCGTTTGAAATATTAATTTAAAGTTTCAATTTTGCTCCTGGACGTAAAATGTGTCACAAAAAAGTTTCAATTTTGCAAAATCAGAGGAAAGCCCACCTACTATTTTGATGTCAAATGTTTCCATTTTAAATTTCACAAACATCGGAGCTCGTTTGAAATATTAATTTAAAGTTTCAATTTTGCTCAATCAGAGGAAAACCAACATAATATTTTGATGTCAAATGATTCTATTTTAAATTTCACAGAGATCTGAACTCGTTTGAAATATTAATTTAAAGTTTCAATTTTACACAATCAGAGGAAAACCCACCTAATATTTTGATGTCAAATGCTTCCATTTTAAATTTCATGAAGATAGGAGCTCGTTTGAAATATTAATTTAAAGCTTCAATTTTCCTCAATCAGAGGAAAACCCACCAAATATTTTTTTGTCAAATGCTTCCATTTTAAATTTCACGAAGATCTGAAATTGTTTGAAATATGAATTTAAAAATTGAATTTAACACAATCAGAGGAAAACCCACCTAAGATTTTGATTTCAAATGCTTCCACTTTAAATTTAACAAAGAACGGAGCTCATTTGAAATATTAATTTAAAGTTTCAATTTTGCTCAGTCAGAGGAAAAACCACCTAATATTTCTAATATTTTGATGTCAAATACTTCCGTTTTAAATTTCACGAAGATCTGAGCTCGCTTGAAATATTAATTTAAAGTTTCAATTTTACACAATAAGAGGAAAACCCACCTAATATTTTGATGTCAAATGCTTCTATTTTAAATTTCATGAAGATCCGAGCTCATTTGAAATATTAATTTAAAGTTTCAATTTTGCTCAAAAATGTAAAAATGTGTCACCAAAAAGTTTCAATTTTCAACAATCAGATGAAAACCCACCTAATATTTTGATGTCAAATGCTTCCATTTTAAATTTCACGAAGATCAGAGCTCGTTTTAAATACTAATTTAAAGTTTCAATTTTGCCAGCGGACGTAAAATGTTTCAAAAAAGGTTTCCAATTTTGCACAATAAGAGGAAAACCCTCCTAATATTTTGAAGTCAAATGCTTCTATTTTAAATTTCACGAAGGTCTGAGCTTATTTGAAATATTAATTTAAAGTTTCAATATTGCTCCTGGACGTAAAACGTATCACAAAAAACTTTCAATTTTGCACAATAAGAGGAAAACCAACTTAATATTTTGATGTCAAATGCTTCCATTTTAAATTTCATGAACATTGTAGCTACATTGAAATATTAATTTTCAGGTAGAGGAAAACCCTCCTAATATTTTGATGTCAAATGCTTCGATTTTAAAAATCATGGAGATCAGAGTTTGCTTGAAATATTAATTTAATGTTTCAAGTTTACACAATCAAAGGAAACCCACCTAATATTTTGATGTCAAATGCTTCCATTTTAAATTTCACGAAGATCAGAGCTTACTTGAAATATTAATTTAAATTTTCAATTTGGCTCAATCAGAGGAAAACCCAAATAATATTTTGATGTAAAATGCTTTCATTTTAAATTTCATGAAGATCCGAGCTCATTTGAAATATTAATTTAAAGTTTCAATTTTGCTCTCGTACATAAAATGTGTCACAAAAGAGTTTCAATTTTTCACAATCAGAGGAAAACCCACCTAATATTTTGATGTCAAATGCTTCCATTTTAAATTTCACAAACATCGGAGCTCGTTTGAAATATTAATTTAAAGTTTCAATTTTGCTCAATCAGAGGAAAACCCACCTAAAATTTTGATGTCAAATGCTTCTATTTTAAATTTGACAGAGATCCGAGCTATTTAGAAATATTAATTTTAAGTTTCAATTTTACACAACAGAGGAAAACCCACCTTTTATTTTTTATGTCAAATGCTTCCATTATAAATTTCATGAAGATCAGAGCTTGTTTGAAATATTAATTTAAAGTTTCAATTTTTCTCAATCAGAGGAAAACCCACCTAATATTTTGATGTCAAATGCTTCCATTTTAAATTTCACAAAGATTCAAGCTCGTTTGAAATATTAATTTAAAGCTTCAATTTTGTCTTCAAACATAAAATGTGTCACAAAAAGTTTCCATTTTGCATAATCAGAAGAAAACCCACTGAATATTTTGATGTCAAGTGCTCACATTTTAAATTTCATGAAGATCCGATCTCATTTGAAATATTAATTTAAAGTTTTGATTTTACTCCCAAATGTAAAAACGTGTCACAAAAAAGTTTAAATTTTGCACAATCAAATGAAAACCCACCTAATATTTTGATGTCAAATGCTTCCATTTTAAATTTTGTGAAGAACCGAGCTAATTTGAAATATTAATTTGAAGTTTTAATTTTGCCTCCAAACGTAAAACATGTCACAAAAAAGTTTCAATTTTGCACAATTAGAGGAAAACCCACCTAATATTTTGATGTCAAATGCTTCCATTTCAAATTTCACAAAGATCTCAGCTCATTTGAAATATTAATTTAAAGTTTCAATTTTGCTCAGTTAGAGAAAAACCCTCCTAATATTTTGATGTGAAATGATTCCATTTTGAATATTAATTTAAAGTTTAAACTTTTCTCCCAAACATAAAAACATGTCACAAAAAAAATTCAAATTTGCACAATCATATGAAAACCCACCTAATATTTTGATGTCAAATGCTTCCATTTTAAATTACATGAAGATCGAAGCTTGTTTGAAACATTAATTTAAAATTTAAATTTTGCCTCCAGACTTAAAACATGTCAAAAGAAAGTTTCCATTTTGCACAATCAGAGGAAAACCCGCCTAATATTTTGATGTCAAATGCTTTGAATTTTAAATTTCATGAAGATCCAAACTCGTTTGAAATATTAATTTAAAGTTTCAATTTTTCTCCTAGACGTAAAACGTGTCACAAAAAAGTTTTAATTTTGCACAATCAGAGGAAAACCCACCTAATATTTTGATGTCAAATGCTTCCATTTTAAATTTCATGAACATTGAAGCTCATTTGAAATATTAATTTAAAGATTCAATTTTTCTCAATCAGAGGAAAACCCACCTAATATTTTGATATCAAATGCTTCTATTTTAAATTTCACGAAGATCCAAGCTCGTTTGAAATATTAATTTAAAGTTCCATTTTACACAATCAGAGGAAAACCCACCTAATTTCAAATGGTTCCATTTTAAATTTCATGAAGATTGAAGCTTGTTCAAAATATTAATTTAAGTTCTTAATTTTGCAGAACTAGAGGAAAACCCACCTAATATTTTGATGTCAAATGCTTCCATTTTAAATTTAACAAAGATCCGAGCTCATTTGAAATACTAATTTAAAGTTTCAATTTTACATAATCAGAGGAAAACCCGCCTAATATTTTGATCTCAAATGCTTCCATTTTAAATTTCATGAAGATCGGAGCTCATTTGAAATATTCATTTAAAGTTTCAATTTTACACAATCAAAGGAAAACACACATAATATTTTGATGTCAAATGCTTCCATCTTAAAATTCACAAAGATCGAAGGTCATTTGAAATATTAATTTAAAGTTTCAATTTTGCTCAATCAAAGGAAAACCCACCTAATATTTTAATGTCAAATGCTTCAATTTTAAAATTCATGAAGATCCGAGCTCGTTTGAAATATTAATTTAAAGTTTCAATTTTGCCTCCGAACGTAAAACGTGTCAAAAAAAAGTCTCAATTTTGCACAATCATAGGAAAACCCACCTAATATTTTGATTTCAAATGCTTCCATTTTAAATTTCATGAAGATCTGAGCTCGTTTGAAGTGTTAATTTAAAGTTTCAATTTTTCTCTCAGACGCAAAATATTTCACAAAAAAGTTTCAATTTTGCACAATCAGAGGAAAACTCACCTAATATTTTGATGTCAAATGCTTCCATTTTAAATTTCATGAACATCAGAGCTCGTTTGAAATATTAATTTCAAGTTTCAATTGTGCTTAATCAGAGGCAAACCCACCTAAAATTTTGATGTCAAATGCTTCTATTTTAAATTTCACGAAGATCTGAGCTCGTTTGAAATATTAATTTAAAGTATCAATTTTACACAATTAGAGGAAAACCCACCTAATTTTTTGATGTCAAATGCTACCATTTTAAATTTTACGAAGATCAGAGCTTGTTTGAAATATTAATTTAAAGTTTCAATTTTGCTCAATCAGAGTAAAACCCACCTAATATTTTGATGTCAGTTGCTTCCATTTTAAATTTCATGAAGATCCGAGCTTGTTTGAAATATTTTTTTAAAGTTTCAATTTTACACAATCATAGGAAAACTGTCCTAATATTTTGATGTCAAATGCTTCCATTTTAAATTTCATGAAGATCAGAGCTCATTTAAAATATTAATTTAAAGTTTCAATTTTGGTCAGTTAGAGGAAAACCCACCTAATATTTTGATGTCAAATACTTCCATTTTAAATTTCACGAAGATACGAGCTCATTTGAAATGTTAATTTAAAGTTTCAATTTTGCTCCCAAACGAAAAACTGTGTCAGAAAAAAGTTTCAATTTTGTACAATTAGATGAAAACCCACATAATATTTTCTTGTCAAATGCTTCCATTTTAAATTTCACAAAGATCGGAGCTCATTTGAAATATTAATTTAAAGTTTGAATTTTGCCTCCAGACGTAAAACGTGTCACAAAAAAGTTTCAATTTTGAACAATCAAAGAAAAACCCACCTAATATTTTGAAGTTCAATGCTTCCATTTTAGATTTCATGAATATCCAAGCTTGTTTGAAATATTAATTTAAAGTTTCAATTTTGCTCCTGGACGTAAAACATGTCAACAAAAAGTTTCAATTTTGCACAATCAGAGGAAAACCCACATAATATTTTGATGTTAAATGCTTCCATTTTAAATTTCACAAAGATCAGAGCTCGTTTGAAATACTAATTTAAAGTATCAATTTTTCTCAATCAGAGGAAATCCGATCTAATTTTTTGATTTCAAATGCTTCTATTTTAAATTTCATGGAGATCTGACCTTGTTTGAAATATTAATTTAAAGTTTTTATTTTACACAATCAGAGGAACACCCACCTAATATTTTGATGTCAAATGCTTCCATTTTAAATTTCACGAACATTGAAGCTCATTTGAAATATTAATTTAAAGATTCAATTTTTCTCAATAAGAGGAAAACCCACCTAATATTTTGATGTCAACTGCTTCTATTTTAAGTTTCACAAAGATCCGACATCATTTGAAATATTAATTTAAAGTTTCAATTTTACACAATCAGAGGAAAACCCACCTAATATTTTGATGTCAAATGCTTCCATTTTAAATTTTATGAAGATCGGAGCTCGATTGAAATATTAATTGAAAGTTTCAATTTTTTTCAGTCAAAGGAAAACCCACTAATATTTTGTATGTCAAATGCTTCAATTTCAAATTTCATGAAGATCCGAGCTCGTTTGAAATTTTAATCTAAAGTTTTAATTTTGCTCCCCAACGTAAAAATGTGTCACTAAAGGGCTTCAATTTTGCACAATCAGATGGAAACCGACCTAATATTTAGATGTCAAATGCTTCCATTTTAAATTTCACGAAGATCCAAACTCGTTTGAAATATTAATTTAATGTTTCAATTTTGCTCGCGGACGTAAAATGTGTCACAAAAAAGTTTCAATTTTGCACAATCAGAGGAAAATCCAACTAATATTTTGATGTCAAATGCTTCCACTTTAAATTTCATGAACATCGGAGCTCATTTGAAATATTAATTTAAAGTTTCAATTTTACACAATCAGAGGAAAACCCACCTAATATTTTGATGTCAAATGCTTCCATTTTTAATATCACAAAGGTTGGAGCTCGTTTGAAATATTAATTTAAAGTTTCAATTTTGCTCAGTCAGAGGAAAACCCACCTACTATTTTGATGTCAAATGCTTCCATTTTAAATTTCACAAAGATCCGAGCTCATTTGAAATATTAATTTAAAGTTTCAATTTTGCACAATGAGATGAAAATCCAACTAATATTTTGATTTCAAATGCTTCCATTTAAAATTTCACAAAGATCGGAGCTCGTTTGAAATGTTGATTTAAAGTTTCAATTTTGCCTTCGGATGTAAAACATGTCACAAAAAAGTTTCAATTTTGCTCAGGCAGAGGAAAACCCTCCTAATATTTTGTTGTCAAAAACTCCCATTTTAAATTTCATGAAGATTCAAGCTCATTTGAAATATTAATTTAAAGTTTCAATTTTTCTCCCGAACGTAAAACGTGTCACAAAAAATTTTGATTTTTGCTCAATCAGATGAAAACCCATCTAATATTTTGATGTCAAATACTTCCATTTTAAATTTCACAAAGATCGGAGTTGTTTGAAATAATAAATTAAAGTTTCAATTTTGCTCAATCAGTTGAAAACCCACCTAACATTTTGATGTCAAATGCTTCCATTTTAAATTTCACAAGGATTCATGCTCGTTTGAAATATTAATTTAAAGATTCAATTTAACACAATTAGAGGAAAAGCCACCTTATATTTTGATGTCAAATGCTTCCATTTTAAATTTCATGAAGATCGGAGCTCCTTTGAAATATTAATTTAAAGTTTCAATTTTGCTCAGTCAGAGGAAAACACACGTAATATTTTGATGTCAAATGCTTCCATTTTAAATTTCATGAAGATCTGAGGTCATTTGAAATATTAATTTAAAGTTTAAATTTTATTCCCAAACGTAAATTCATGTCACAAAAAAGTTTCAATTTTACACAATCATGGGAAAATGAACGTAATATTTTGATGTCAAATGCTTCCATTTTAAATTTCACGAAGATCGTAGCTCGTTTGAAATATTAATTTAAATTTTCAATTTTGGTTAATCAGGGGAAAACCCACCTAATATTTTGATTAAAAATGCTTCCATTTTAAATTTCACGAAGATTCGAGATCGTTTGAAATATTAATTTAAAGTTTCAATTTTACACAATCAGAGGAAAACCC
Source organism: Thuja plicata (assembly GCA_018584345.1). Lineage (NCBI taxonomy): Eukaryota > Viridiplantae > Streptophyta > Pinopsida > Cupressales > Cupressaceae > Thuja > Thuja plicata. The sequence goes on from MU224510.1 coordinate 1,633,374, forward strand.
ACCTGATATTTCCATGTCAAATGCTTCCATTTTAAATTTCACGAAGATTAGAGGTCATTTGAAATATTAATTTAAAATTTAAATTTTGCTTAGTAAGAGGAAAACCAACCTAATATTTTGATGTCAAATGATTCCATTTTAAATGTCATGAAGATTTGAGCTCCTTTGAAATATTAATTTGATGTTTTAATTTTTCTCCCAAACATAAAAACCTGTCACCAAAAAGTTTCAATTTTGCACAATTAGATGAAAACCCACCTAGTATTTTGATGTCAAATGCTTCCATTTTAAATTTCAAGAAGATCAGAGCTCTTTTGAAATATTAATTTAAAGTTTCAATTTTTCCTCCGAACGTAAAACGTGTGACAAAAAAGTTGTTTGAAATATTAATTTAAAGTTTCAGTTTTACACAACCAGAGGAATACCCACCTAATATTTTAATGTCAAATGCTTCCATTTTAAATTTTAGAAAGATCGGATCTCATTTGAAATATTAGTTTAAAGTTTTAATTTTACTCAATCAGTGGAAAACCCACCTGATATTTTGATGTCAAATGCTTCTATTTTAAATTTCACGGAGATTCGAGCTTGTTTGAAATATTAATTTCAAGTTTCAATTTTACACAATCAGAGGAAAACTCACCTACTATTTTGATGTCAAATGCTTCCAATTTAAATTACACCAAGATCGGAGCTCGTTTGAAATATTAATTTAAAGTTTCAATTTTGCTCAATTAGAGGAAAACCCACCTAATATTTTGATGTCAAATGCTTCCATTTTAAATTTCACGAAGATCCAAGCTCATTTGAAATATTAATTTAAAGTTTCAATTTTTCTCCCGGATGTAAAATGTGTCACAAAAAAGTTTCAATTTTGCACAATCAGAGGAAAGCCCACCTAATATTTTGATTTCAAATGCTTCCATTTTAAATTTCATGAACATCGGAGCTCGTTTGAAATATTAATTCAAACTTTCAATTTTTCTCAATCAGAGGAAAACACACCTAATATTTTGATGTCAAATGCTTCTATTTTAAATTTCATGGAGATCCGAGTTTGTTTGAAATATTAATTTAAATTTTCAATTTTACACAATCAAAGGAAAAGCCACCTAATATTTTAATGTCAAATTCTTCCATTTTAAATTTCACGAAGATCGAATCTCGTTTGAAATATTATTTCAAAGTTTCAATGTTGCTCAATCAGAGGAAAACCCACCTAATATTTTGATGTCAAATGCTTTTATTTTTAATTTCACGGACAATCGAACTTGTTTGAAATATTAATTTCAAGTCTCAATTTCACACAATCAGAGGAAACCCCACCTAATATTTTGATGTCAAATGCTTCCAATTTAAATTTCATGAAGATCGGAGCTCGTTTGAAATATTAATTTAAAGTTTCAATTTTTCTCAATTAGAGGAAAACCCACCTAATATTTTGATGTCAAATGCTTCCATTTTAAATTTGACAAAGATCCAAGCTCATTTTAAATATTAATTCAATGTTTACATTTTTCTCTCGGACGTAAAACATGACAAAAGGTTTCAATTTTGCACAATCAGAGGAAAACCCACCTAATATTTTGATGTCAAATGCTTCCATTTTAAATTTCAAGAACATCGCAGCTCATTTGAAATATTAATTTAAACTTTCAATTTTGCTCAATCAGAGGAAAACCCACCTAATATTTTGATGTCAAATGCTTCTATTTTAAATTTCACAGAGATCCAAGCTTGTTTGAAATATTAATTTAAAGTTTTAATTTTACACAATTAGAGGAAAACTCACCTAATATTTTAATGTGAAATGCTTCCATTTTAAATTTCACAAAGATCAGATCTGGTTTGAAATATTAATTGAAAGTTTCAATTTTGCTCAATCAGAGGAAAACCCACCTAATATTTTGATGTCAAATGCTTCCAATTTAAATTTCATGTTGATCTGAGCTCGTTTGAAATACCCATCTAATATTTTGATGTCAAATGCTTCCATTTTAAATTTCATGAATATCCGAGCTTGTTTGAAATATTAATTTAAAGTTTCAATTTTGCTCCAGGACGTAAAATGTGTCATAAAAAAGTTTCAATTTTGCACTAATAGAGGTAAACCTGTGTGCTAAAATGGTGAAACACTTCTATGAATCATTCCATCCAAGGTTTCTCAAGAATGAGGCCTCAAATATCGATCCATAACTCTCTAGTCACAGAGTGCAAAGGTTTGAAATGGAGGCCCTCATATTTGACCTAGTTAGTGCCTATGCAAGTACACCATGAAATGAGAGATTCAATGTATGAAAATGAGATATACTCTATATGATTGCAATGCATGAAAGGAAATTAATATAAATGATAACAATGCATGATTAATCTATAAAAGGAAATATGCAAGGTTAATCTATGAAAATAAACATGAATCTAATCTACATGAATAGCCATGAATGCAAGAAGAAGAAGACAAGAAGAGAGAAGTTGCAATATCCAAGCTCAAGTGCTCAAATCCTCCTCCAAAATTGCTCTCCAAACCTGCAGCATAACAATACTATGAAAACCTAATATGAAAATGAGAAGGAGAGATTTCCTTTTAAAGAGAAATGGACGGTTGAGATCAAGAGGCAAAAATCAAAGGCTATGATTAAGAGGCAAAAATCCACCACTTAGGAAGATGGGAAGAAAAATGTATTTTTATTTAATTTATTGCCTTTTTCATCAAATAAAGTGCTTTAAGTGGGGATTTTTATTTGTTTCATTAAAAGAGGGGTTTTCTTTTTATAATTAAATAAATTAGAAGAATTTTATTTAATTAAATGGGAGGAATTTAATTTAATTAAATAAGAGGAGTTTTATTTAATTAAAAGGGAGATTAAATCTTTTAATTAAATAAAAATGATCAAACCTTAGGAAATATTGAAATAATTGAATTAATTACAATTTGATCAAGAAAATTGATTTGAAATGAAAATATTCCAAAGCATTGATTCAAAAATTTGATAAATTGATAAAATTATAAATGGGACCCACAGTCTAGGTGACCATTTTAGGGTGCATACATTTGCCCCTGTTTGACTAATGTTTGGTCAATTTGGGAACACATGTAGTCAAAGAATGTAGTTGAAGTATGAGGTCGACTTGGGATCACAAAACAACTCAGACGTGTGATCAATTTGGGAACACATCAAGAAAAAAATAAGCACAATTGGAAAATACAAAGTCAACACCGAAATAAGTAATTGACATGTTAGAGATAAGAATATCAAGCAAGACTTATATAATTGATAAAGCTGAATCAAAGATTGAAGTTTGATAAGTACTGCCCCCTCATGATCGAAATCAAAATGAGATAGAGGAGAAATAGAAAATTGATAAATTTGATCAAATCAAACTAAAGAGAAGGTTCTTGATGTAAGATGAAAGATATAGGGATCACATAACCAAGGTAGATCATCAAGCAAGAATGATTATGCCCCAAGGTTGAATTAGGAAAAAAGAAGTGGGAGAAGAAGAAGAAGAAGAAGAAGAAGAAGAAGAAGTGGGGTGAAAGAAAATGGAAGATAGAAGTTTGAAAGAGGTGGAAATAAATTGAGAGAAGAAAGAGAATTTTCCTTAAGAAAGAGAATGCCCCAAAATTAATGAACTATTTAAGATAGAAAATTTTGATTGATATCACGAAAGAAGACAAGGAAATGAAGATCAGAACGTGACCACAGTTGATTAAAAGTCCACAAAAAAAGATGAAGGAAACCCTCTCAAACTCATAATGCAGCCTAAAATGAAAACTAACATGAAGTTTAAAATGCAAGCTACATGAAAATGCAAAGGTGTACTTGCAATAGAGCGACTGTAACATAGGTCTTTGTGTTCATCATTCATTATAGAATGTAAAGGAACTTATTTTTGTCAGACATCAAAAAATCACACAATCATCACTAGTCACAAGCGCAACTATGAAGATATGAATGTGATTTATATTGGATTGGAATGTGGAAAGATTCTAACATAAGCATCAAAGACATAAAGGTCAAGATAACTGTGATGTTAGCTTACCCAATTTAATACAGCAAAACCACGCTCGTATCAAGGCATAGAGGCCAGGATGACCAGCAGAATGGTTGTGCAAAAATAGTGAAGCATAAAGTAGGAAGCAAATAAAAACATGCCCATGCCCCAAGTCCTCTAGCTATGCATCATGGAGAGACTTATGAGACAAGGACCCTCAATGAAAATCAATAACAGTTAGCACACAAAGAAAAGATCATGAAATAGCTCAAGCATTAAGTGTTGCATTCAAAAATTTAAGCATGTTAATTGATATTGAGTTCTGAGGATAAGGATCAAATGCTTGCAAGCAGATAAGACCACACGACAAAATGGGGTAATACCAAACTGATAAGTGTTGAAGAACACTTGATGTCAGGGCTTGTATTGAAAAATATAGTTGGGGTGATGTTGAAAAACACCATTTGTGGGATGTCCTAAAGACTAACGCATCCAAGAGACCAAAGCTAACATAGTTATTCCCCCTAGACAAAGACAAAGACAAATTCCAAGCCAAGGAAACAAGGACAAGGGATGATGGAGAAAGGATAAGTGTCAAGGACACACGCTAAGAAACAGAGGTGCAAAGGCATCAAGTAGCGCCCATTTCTAGGATTTCACCACTTGGATTTTATTGCAATTTTTTCATTTTTTATTTTTTTCTTCTTTTTTTTTTCAGGACTTTTTATAATTTTTTAGAATTTTTGCTACCAAGGCGCCTGTTTGTAGGTTTTCACCAAGGAACTTTTTCTATTTTTTTGAATTTTTGAATTTTTTTAATTTTTTTTGGAGATACATCAAAGCGCCTATTGCTAGGTTTTCACTAAGATGATCATTTTTTCAAGATATTTTCTAATTTTTAGAATTTTTGACAATATATCATTTTTTTAAATTTTTTTAGGATCAATAAATATGTACAAAGGATACCCCCAAATAGAATGGGCATCAAGGATAGAACTTCTTTAGGTGCAAAACATTGATAGGATCAGGGAGCCATTCTCCCTCCGCTATAGATAGTAAATAAGCACCTGTCCCAAAAGCTACTATAATAATGTAAGGTCCAAGCCAATTAGGTTCAAATTTTCCCTTTTTATCTCTATGTTGTTGATTCTTAGGATTTTCACGTAGGACAAGATCTCCTACTTGGAATTCTCTAGGGCGAACCTTTTTGTTGAAGTCTTTAGACATACACTTTTGATAGACCCTCATGGTGTGGTAGTCTTCATCTATAACTAGACCATGGAGAGAAACTCAAAGTGAAGGAATCTCAAACTCCAAAGGTAACACTACTTCAGCACCATATGCAAGGGCAAAATGAGTAGCCCCAGTAGGAGTATGAATACTCATTCTATAGGCCCATAAAGCTGGTAAAATTTTAAGAATGGCCTTGTTTGATGAATCTTCTTGACCATTTCCTTGAGGGAAGTAAATGGAGGACCAATGTTGTTTAATCTTGAATTTTTTCAGAGTTGTTTAAGGTCCTTATTTTTAAACTGGCCTTCGTTGTCAGTAATAATCACAGAAGGCACTCCATATCAACAAATGATATGGTTTAGAATGAATAGAGAAACTGTCTTTCCATAGGCAACAGAAAGTGGGGCAGCTTCTACCCATTTAGTGAAATAATCAGTAGAAATAATGATAAATTTGAGTCCACCTGATGAGTTGGGATGAATCTGCCCAACAAGGTCAAAGGCCCAGCGCTAAAATGGCCCATGAGAAATAGAAGGAATGAGCTCCCTACCTGGAGCATGTATCAGGTTACCATGTTTTTGACACTTTTCCCATGACTTTGCAAAAGCTATTGCATCAATCTACATTGTGGGCCAATAGTACCCCGCCCTAAGCAACCTTCAGGCCATGGCAAGACCATTGGAGTGTCCCCCATAGATTCCCTCATGAATTTCAACTAATGCTTGATCAAATTCTTCCTTTTCTAAGCATCTAAGAAGTGTTCCATCTAGACCCCTCCTATACAAATCACCAGTGATAAGGGAATGGTGAGAGGAATTTTGGGTAAGGTTTCTTCATTTAGAGTGGTTAAAGGTTTTAGGTATAATTCCATCATGAAGATATGAATAAATGGCACCATAATGGGATGATTCATGACCAACAAGGGTACAAATGATATGGCTTTCTTGGGAATAAAAGATAGGGTGATGTAGCTCTTCCACCAGGAATTCAAATCTTGATTCATGTTGTTCTAACTAAAGGAGTGAAGCAAGTGTAGCCATAGCATCAGCTGCTTTGTTTTCTGCTCTAGGGATTTGCTGAAATGTGACAAATGTGAAGTATCTTTTTAAGGAATCAACCATTTTCTTTTAAGGTATGATTTTCTCATGTTTTGTTTGATATTCATCATTAACTTGGTTGATTATCAGCTGGGAATCCCCATAGATATGTAACTCTGTGATTCTCCATTCTATGGCTATCTTAAGTCCATTTGTTAAAGCTTCATACTCAACAATGTTGTTTGTACATGGGAACAATAATTTGTAAGACTTAGGAATTGTGTACCCATGAGGAGAAACAAACAACACACCATCTCCTGAACCATTTTGCATAAAAGATCCATCAAAGAACAGCTTCCAAGATCTTTTAGTCATATACATAAGATGTTCATTTGGGAAGTCAACTTGAATAGGTATATCATCTTGTAATGGGAAATCAGCCAATTGATCAGCTATAGCTTGTCCTTTGATTTCTTTTCTCTCGATGTACTCTATGTCAAATTCTAAAAATATCATCATCCATTTAGCAAGTCTACTTATGAGGGCAGCCTTACTCAACAAATATTTGAGTGGATCTATTTTTTCTATGAGGTGTATAGCATGTGAAGCATGTAATGTCACAACTTTTGGGAAGCAAACACAATAGCAAGGCAATTTTTCTCAATGCTAGTGTAATTAACCTCATATGAAACAAGAGTATGGCTAATGTAGTATATTTCTCTTTTATTCCCATTTTCATCAAGTTGAGCTAGTAATTCCCTCAAGGAAGATTATGTCACTAAAATGTATAAAATAAGAGGTTTTCCTAGGATAGGAGGCATTAAAATAGGAGGATTGGCCAAGTACTTCTTGATTTGATCTATGCTCTTTTGACAATCCTCATTCCAAATACATTTGACTCCCTTATGTAAGTTCTTATTGAAAGGTTGAG
>MU224510.1:1640620-1653811 GCA_018584345.1 Thuja plicata
TTCTTGATTTGATCTATGCTCTTTTGACAATCCTCATTCCAAATACATTTGACTCCCTTATGTAAGTTCTTATTGAAAGGTTGAGCTCTATCTACCAATTGTGAAATAAATATCCTTATAGATTGAAGACATCCCTGAAGACTCCTCATTTGACTAATGTTTCTAGGAGGTGGCATATCTATGATTGCTTGGACTTTTTTAGGGTCCACCTCTATTCCTCTTGCTAAAATGATGAATCCAATTAGTTTTCCAGATGTGACTCCAAATGCACACTTTTCAAGATTTAACCTTATCTAAAATTGTTCCATATGATCTAGAATTACTTCCAAATCATCTAAGTGTGTATCTCTTTGTTTAGATTTAGCAAAGGTGTCATCTACATAATCTTCCATATTTTTATGCATCATGTCATGAAAAATAGTTGGCATAGCTCTTTGATAGGTATCTCCTTCATTTTTTAATCCAAAAGGCATAATGTTCCAACAATAGGTTCCCCATGCAGAAGTGAATGTAGTGTTTTCTTAATCTTTAGGAGCTATCTTAATTTGATTGTACCCAGAAAAACCATCCATCAAAGAATACATCTCATAACCTGTAGTCATATCCACTATCATGTCTATATTGGGGAGTGGAAAGTCATCCTTTGGGCATGCTCTATTAAGATCTCTAAAGTATGTGCAAACTCGAATGGATTTATCATGCTTGGAAACTGGTACAATGTTTGATATCCATTTAGCATAAGCAATAGCTCTTATGAATTTTGCTCCAAGGAGTTTTTCAAATTTTTCTTTGACTAGAAGAGCTATGTGAGGATGCATCTTCCTCAATTTTTGTTTAACTGGTTCGACATTTGGAGCTATAGATAAGTGATGCATAATAAGATTGATGTCCAATCCTAGCATATCTAAATAAGTCCATGCAAAATTGATTTTCTTGCTCTGTAAGAACTTAGTGTAAGTCTCTTTTTCTATTGGTGACAAGGACTCAGCCAAGTGTACTATTTATGGAGCCTCATTTGTACCCAAATTAGCTACTTGTGTTGGATCAATAAGCACTGAAGATCAATTCTGAAAATAGCTGGGGAGACGATCAAGTACCTCATCCTTAGGTGACTCAGAGAGGTTTTCACCTTTGGATACATCATTTCTTTTTACTTTTTTTGGTTCTAACACCGCCACACAGTGGTTTTTTCCATTACAACACCTATTTTTTTATTTTCTTTTCTCTTTATCTTGTGACTAAGGTACTTGATGTCTGGCTCTATCATATTGGTACCCAGTTTGCTGGTGGAAGAGACTACGGGCTCAATGGAATTTAGGTAACAAGCTATCTCATAATCATTTTAGAATGTTAAAAGCTCAGGTTCTTGATAGCATTGGGACCAATCAATAAGGTCAGGATGAACAAGAGATAAGGCAATGGCTAGTTCAAGGTTATAAATATGAATGATATTATCGTTGGTGATAGAAGAGTTAGAGTCTATCAAGTATCCCTCTAAGCTACCCAAATCAGGATTCATCCTAACAAGCACAGAATCGTCTACTAAGGCTTTAGGAGAAGGAGAGAAATTTTCATTGTGCTTATAATTTTCTTCTCTATATATCCAGTCTCTAACAAATGTTTCCTCTTTCTCATTTTGAATAGGCACTGATGATTCTATAAATTTTCCAAATAAGGTCATAATTGAAGAGGAATGCTTCATCTCTTTTGAAGGTTTACCATAAGACCGAGGTGAAACTGGTAATGATGTGAGGGAGTTAAGTTGATACCCTCCCATACCAAGGTCTACTATCTTAAACTTGTCCTTACATTTTACTAAGGTAGCATCAAAATTTTCTGCTTCTCGATTGAGTGGAACATGTGCCCCTGCTAAAATTGAATTAATAGATAAAGTGTTATCCCCAAGTATACAAATCTCTATGCCATTGTAGGGGAACTTAACACATTGATGGTAGGTAGATGGCATCACTTGCATGTCATGAATCCATGGCCTACCAAGTAAGATATTATATGCAAGGGGTCCAACATCAACTATTTGAAACAAAATATCCTTTTGAGCAGGGCCAATCCTAACAGGAAGGATGGCCAACCCCTTGGAATTTCTTTCTACCTCATCATAGGCTTTGATAGTAATTCTCTTTCTGGTATCTATAACTTCTTCAGAATAACCCAATTCTTTCAAAAGACTAAAAGAACAAATATTAAGCCCAGCACCCCCATCTATCAACACATGCCTAACATAGGTTCTATGGATCATGACCTAAATATGAAGGGAAAGATTGTGTGGATGGCTCAAAGCTTTATCATCATCTTCGGAAAATGTAAGGTAATGAGGGCTAGCAATGTGATTAACCATATTCTAGAATTGATCAATATCTAAGTTGTTGGGGACATTTTCCGTATGCAAAGCATCTCAAGGATTTGTTTATGTCTTGGAGACAACTCTAAAAGCTCAAAGATTGAAATCTAAGAAGGTGTTCTTTGTAAATGATCAAAAATATTGTAGTTTGATTTAGGATTGATAGCTGGCTTCAAGGTAACAGGTTTAGAGGCCACTTGCTTAGGTTTACTAGATTGGCTTGAATTGGGTCCTTTAATGACAACAAGACCTTGACTTCGGGTAACAACATTAAGGGCTTGAGACAAAATTCTAGAGTTGGGACCCCTTAGCACCACAACAAGTTCTTTATCAAAAATAGGAGGAGATTCTTCATCTAGATCATAGCCATAAGGATCTCTTCCACTCATCATGTTATCATTTGCTTCCACAAATTCAAGCATGTTGATGGTATTCTCTACATCTGTATAAGTATAGTTGATCTCAGCTTTGCCATTATTAACTTTAGAGGTTTGCCCCTTTTCATATTTGGGTAAAGGTTCCTTGGATGCTTTGTGATTAGCGTTGGTGTTCAACCCATCTATGGCAATTTGGTTACTGTTAATGAGATTTTGAATGATGTGCCTAAGTTTGTATCAATGTTCAATGTCATGTCCAATACCATTATGAAATATGCAATAGGCTTTCTCCTTCCACCAAGGTGGTTTAATTGTAGGTATAAAAAAATCCACTGCATTTTGAGGACGTATCAAATTGCTAGCAATGAGTTTATTGAAAATATCCCCATATGTTTCACCAAGTTTTGCAAATTTACATTTTTTGCTTGTAGGTTTACCTTGGTAACTTGGCTTACTTTCTTGTTGATTGGATGTATTGAGCTTTGTAGGTTAAATAGTACTTGATAAGTGTAACATAGGTTGATATTTATGTTGGGAGGAATCCGCAACTCCATCGTTAACCACTTGTTTGTTCTTATTCCAATATTGGTTCTTCCCCTTATCTTTGTTAGAATTGTTGTTGTTTTGACCATTGTTGTTGTTATTTCCATGTTTAGTCAAAATACCTTGTTCTCTCAAATCATCCTCAATTTGGCATGCAGTCTCAACCATGGTATCAAATGAATCAAAAGCCACTTTCTTAACTTCATACCGCAATTTAGGGACCAAATTTCTAACAAGAATATCAATCTTTTCATTATCAGGAATAGTTACAGAATAACAAGAGCACTTTTGTCTCCATCTTTGCAAGAAGGTAACAAAGGACTCTGCTTGATTCTGCTTCAAGTAACATAAGTCCAACAAAGTGATAGATCTCAAAATATTGTATGCAAAGTGTTGCACAAATCTTTGAACAAGCTCTTTGAAAGTATTAACAGGAGGAGTTATCTTAGTAAACCATTCCATTTCTTTCCCCCTAAGACTTCATGGGAATAACCTCATGAGGTATGAATCATCTTGATGAAACTCAAAACTAGTGGTATAAAATTGTCGCACATGATCATGTGGATCTCCACTTCCATCATATTTGTCATATTGAGGAATTTTAACCTTTCTAGGGAATTCTTTCATGTCAACACTCTTATCAAAAGGATTAGGAAAAATTGATTCCAATGAGAAAGAATTCTTAGGTGCATATATCTTTTCTATTTGTCTTTGCATTTCATCCACCTTCTCCTCTTGAGATGGATCTTGTCTCTTAATCTTTCTATCCACATCAAATTTGTAAGGGACCTTAGCCCCATTATCAATTAGACTCCTTAGGATCTTATCTTTGTTTTTCTTCACATACTTATCCACATACTATTGAAAGAATGGTTCTTGTTGCATGTGCATGAAATATTGGGAGGTGTGATCAAAACTCATGTTACTACCTCCATATTGTGAACCAAAATGAGCATGTTGAAAATATGGCTTTGAGCTCCTAGGAGGATTTTTTCTCCTATGATGATCATGTCTATAAACTCTTCTTCCTCTAGGACTAGGAGATCATGATGGTGATCTTGAATGTCTCCTACTTCTTGGAGTCCTATGAGGAGTAGATGGAGGGGAACCATTTCCACCACTAATATGCATATGGTTAAATGGACCAAGAATTTGTCGAGCCAAGAGCTTAGCTTCCTCCTCTTGAAGGGTTTTTCTTTCCATTTCCATTAAAGCTTGTTTCTCCAACTCTAGATGTTTAATTTGTTCTTGCTTATGAATTTGATCATCTTGGAAAACCATCTTTTCATGCTCAATCCTCTTGAGTCTGTCACTCATGTAGTTGTTAGATGTTTTAAGAGGTGAGCTTGGTCTTGAATGTTGAAACAAGTTGTTGGTATAAGTTGCATTGATGTGAGCATCATGAAGCTCATCTCCTTGTTTCTCATGTTGGGATAACTCATCATCATAAACATGTCTCTTACCTTTTTCTCTCTCAGCCCTTTGATGTGCATCCAAATATCTTGTTGAAATAAGGGGTGAGGTTGGTATACTATTGTGAGAGGAACCACTGAATGAAATAGCATGTCCACTCCTTGCAAAAAAATCCTCATAATGTGTATCCATGGCTTCCTTCTGTCTCCAAGTCATTGTGTAACTCATATCCATAGAAGAGTGAGAAGATGCTAAGGGGATACCCAACTTGCTAAGGTGACTCTTGGAATCAGACCAAATTTCTAAAGTATTCCTAGCTGATTGATAAAAAATGGGTCCTTTTTCCTTATGTCTTTGGCGGGTTTGTTCTAAGGGTAATTGGTTAAAAACCACTTGAGGTCATTTTCCTTGATTTACTTGATATCTTGTTGTAACTGGCATGAAAGAAAATGTACTAGTTGATAGGATTACCTTAAGAAAAGTTGGTACCAAACTAGGATAGAAAAGGCATTAACTTGTCCAAAAAGATGTGATAAGATAGAAAATTGCAAATAGGGATAAGCCAACACTGCCACAGAGGTGCCCAATAAATTTGGGTGAATATCCTAGCACATATGGATCAGGAGGATGGTCTTACCCAAATTATATAAATTGAGATTGAAATTGTATGTAAGTGGATGGGCAAGAGACTACCAAAACTCTCCAGGTGTGTTATCAAAGAATCTAAAGGTTTATCTTTTCAACAAGGATGGTTTCTAGCTCGCCAAGTGCCAAGCAAGGTCACTTGTGAAATCAAAGATTGCTAATTCAAGAGGTCAAATGCAAGAATCCTAAGCAAAACAAGCTTCTAACAGCAGGGTAAGTAATCCAATCTGACTCAGATCAACCCAGAAAACTAAAAATGATGGGACAACAAGCTAAAATAGGCTCAAAAGTGACAGTAATAGTTCACTAACGGGTAGTTTCGCATGAGGAAATGTTGTCTCATGTGAGGAAATGCTGTGTCACGCGAGGAAATGCATAGCCACGTGATAGAATGCACAGAACGATGTAAGAAAATAATTTTCTTGTGTGAGGAAAGGATACAGAACTTCAGTTTTCACTTATTTTAAATAACCAACTAGGTGCATTAACAGATTTTATCATGAATCAAACATGCAAGACAACAATCAAGGAGTCCAAGCAGTCAATATCTTCAAACAATGAGCAAGGGACAAAGCAACTTTGCACATGAACATAGATAGTGTCATAGTATTTCTACTCCATAAGAATGTTATTTGTGTATGTTCTCAAATGTTTTCCAATCACACACATAGTCCTATGAAAGAAAAAGTTGGTTGCAGTATGGTTCTTAGTAATGGCTTGACTCTATAACTTTCACAATTTTAAGTGGGTGAAATCCAATCCTGGCGCACCAAGGTTTTGACACAGTCCAAGAATTTAATCAATCAAGAGCTAGTGAGGAGATCTGACAACCCACAAGAAACTACACCCGTGGAGATTTCTTCCACAAGGACATTTATATAGCAGTTTTCACTACCATGGCAAAAATGGCTATTACCGCTTGAGGTTTCATCCACGTGGTTGACCCAATAAAGGAAATTTCCACTATGGTTAACCCTCTCTAACAAGGAAGACTCACAATATGGACCACATGGGGACTTAGTTCAGTTTCAAGGGTTCCAAGTTTCTGATTCTCCCAAATGGGAAAGGAGAATTATCCTCTAGCCTCTTCACCTCACCAAAACATAGAAAATATGATTCATTGACCCACTAATTCAAAATCACCTCATTCAAGATTCACACAACAACAAATGACACCAATCCCCCAAAGAGAGTAAGTATTTCCAAAAGTTGAAGTCCAAACCAAGTTGACCAATGAGATGAAAACAAAACCCTTCCCTACCTACAAGGGGATCTATCGTCAAGAAGAGCTACACATGTAAAACAAGTGAATGAATCCCACTCTCTCAAGATCACCACAAATAGTGTTCATAGGGCCTAATCACTATGTGAAACATATATGCAAGAAAGAAAATCTAGGTCCATTTTAGAGCACCAATAGGAAATGTGATCTATGAAACCAAGAAACACTCAAGCTAGACACATAAGATTTTCATTTTAATTCCCAAAATCCAAGTGTTATAGAGGGCAACAAAATACCTCAAATCCAAAGTAAGGCGAATCATTTTTTTGTTTATCCAAGCAAGTCCAAATCAGCAACAACAACAACAAATCACAAACCACTAGAAACAGTAAACATTAGTGGTTAGCATAAAAAATCAGAGATATATAAATATAACAATGAAAAATTGATCTTTGGTATGGAATATCGCACGAGAAAATACACAGAACCACATGAGAAAATGCATAGTCACATGAGGAAATAGAAAGCTTGCGCAAGGAAATGCACTGCCACGAGACAGAATGCATAGGCAATAAAAAAAGTATAGAAACAACAAACCAGTCAAATCATAGCACTGATGTCAAATCTCGCATGAGGAAATGTTGTGTTGCATGAAGAAGTACACAGAACCACGTGATAAAACACCAGATCTGGAAAAATCTCATGCGAAGGCCCACAAAAGCTCATGCAAACTTTCTCTGCAGTCAAAAAAAACAAATACAGAAAAGACAAAAATTTCTAATCTAAAAATAAATTGACAAAAAATAGCTAAAAAGATAGAAAATGAATCTTCTGCCCTTTGGTGGGTGCCAAAAATGGCGTGCTAAAATGTTGACACACTTCTATGAATCATTCCATCCAAGGTTGCTCAAGAATGAGGCCTCAAATATCGATCCATAGCTCTCTATTTATGGGGTGAAAAGGTTTGAAATGAAGGCCCTCAGATTTGAACTAGTTAGTGCCTATGCAAGTACACCATGAAACGAGAGATTCAATGTATGAAAATGAGATATACTCTATATGATTGCAATGCATAAAAGGAAATTAATCTAAATGATAACAATGCATGATTAATCTATAAAAGGAAATATTCAAAGTTAATCTATGAAAATAAACATGAATTTAATCTACATGAATAGCCATGAATGCAAGAAGAAGAAGACAAGAAGAGAGAAGTTGCAATATCCAAGCTCAAGTGCTTAAATCCTCCTCCAAAATTGCTCTCCGAACCTACAGAATAACAATACTATGAAAACCTAATATGAAAATGAGAAGGAAAGATTTCCTTTTAAAGAGCAAAGGACGATTGAGATTAAGAGGCAAAAATCAAAGGCTATGATTAAGAGGCAAATGTCCACCACTTAGGAAGATGTGAAAAAAAGGGATTTTTATTTAATTTTCATCTAATTTGTTCTCTTTTTCATCAAATAAAGTTCTTTAAGTGGGGATTTTTATTTATTTAATTAAAAGAGGGGTTTTCTTTATAAATAAACAAATTAGAAGAATTTTATTTAATTAAATGGGAGGAATTTAATTTAATTAAATAAGATGAGTTTGATTTAATTAAAAGGGAGATTAAATCTTTCAATTAAATAAAAATGATCAAACCTTAGGAAATATTCAAATAATTGAATTAATTACAAGTTAATCAAGGAAATTGATTTCAAATGAAAATATTTCAAAGCATTGATTCAGAAATTTGATAAATAGATAAAATGATAAATGGGGCCCACAATCTAGGCGACCATTTTAGGGTGCATACAAAACCCACCTAATATTTTGAAGTCAAATGCTTCCATTTTAAATTTCATGAACATCGGAGCTCATTTGAAATATTAATTTAAACTTTCAATTTTGCTCAATCAGAGGAAAACCAACCTAATATTTTTATGTCAAATGCTTCTATTTTAAATTTCACGGAGATCTGAGCTCATTTGAAATATTAATTTAAAGTTTCAATTTTACACAATCAGAGGAAAACCCACCTAATATTTTAAAGTCAAATGCTTCTATTTTAAATTTTACGATGATCAGATCTTGTTTGAAATATTAATTTAAAGTTTCAATTTTGCTCAATCAGAGGAAAACCCACCTAATATTTTGATGTCAAATGCTTCTATTTTAAATTTCACGGAGATCCAAGCTGGTTTTAAATATTAATTTTCAGTTTCAATTTTACACAATCAGAGGAAAACCCACCTAATATTTTGATGTCAAATGCTTCCAATTTAAATTTCATGAAGATCGGAGCTCGTTTTAAATATTAATTTAAAATTTCAATTTTCCTCAATTAGAGGAAAACCCACCTAATACTTTGATGTCAAATGCTTCCATTTTAAATTTCATGAAGATCCGAGCTCGTTTGAAATATTAATTTAAAGTTTCAATTTTGCTCCCAGACGTAAAATGTGTCACAAAAAAGTTTCAATTTTGCACAATAAGAGGAAAACCCACCTAATATTTTAATGTCAAATGCTTCTATTTTAAATTTCACAGAGATTCGAGCTCATTTGAAATATTAATTTAAAGTTTCAATTTTACACAATTAGAGGAAAACCCACCTAATATTTTAGTGTCAAATGCTTCCATTTTAAATTTCAAGAAGATTGGATCTCATTTGAAATATTAATTTACAGTTTCAATTTTGCTCAATCAGAGGAAAACCCACCTAATATTTTGATGTCAAATGCTTCTATTTTAAATTTCACAGAGATTCGAGCTCGTCCACCTAATATTTTGATGTCAAATGCTTCCAATTTAAATTTCATGAAGATTGTAGCTCGTTTGAAATATTAATTTAAAGTTTCAATTTTTCTTAATAACGGGAAAACCCACCTAATTTTTTGATGTCAAATGCTTCAATTTTAAACTTAATGAAGATCCGAGCTCGTTTGAAATATTAATTTAAGGTTTCAATTTTGCTCTCAGACGTAAAACCTGTCACAAAAGTTTCAATTTCGCACAATCAGAGGGAAACCCACCTAATATTTTGATGTTAAATGCTTCTATTTTAAATTTCACGAACATCGGAGCTCATTTGAAATATTTATTTTAACTTTCAATTTTACTCAATCAGTGGAAAACCCACCTAGTATTCTGATGTCAAATGCTTCTATTTTAAATTTCATTGAGATTCGAGCTCGTTTGAAATATTAATTTAAAGTTTCAATTTTACACAATCAGAGGAAAACCCACCTAATATTTTAATGTCAAATGCTTTCATTTTAAATTTCATGAAGATTGGATCTTGTTTGAAATATTAATTTAAAGTTTTAATTTTACTCAATCAGAGGAAAATGCACCTAATATTTTGATGTCAAATACTTCTATTTAAAATTTTACTGAGATCCAAGCTCATTTGAAATATTAATTCCAAGTATCAATTTTATAGAATCAGAGGAAAAACCACCTACTATTTTGATGTCAAATGCTTCAAATTTAAATTTCATGAAGATCGGATCTCGTTTTAAATGTTAATTTAAAGTTTCAATTTTGCTCAATCAGAGGAAAACCCACCTAATATTTTGATGTCAAATGCTTCCATTTTAAATTTCATGAAGATCCGAGCTCGTTTGAAATATTAATTTAATGTTTCAATTTTTCTCCCGAACTTAAAAGGTGTCACAAAAAAGTTTCAATTTTTCCGAATCAGAGAAAAACCCACCTAATATTTATAAGTCAAATGCTTCCATTTTAAATTTCATGAACATCAGAGCATGTTTGAAATATTAATTTAAAATTTCAATTTTTCTCAATCAGAGTAAAACCCACATAATATTTTGAAGTCAAATGCTTCTATTTTAAATTTCACGGAGATTCGAGCTTGTTTGAAATATTAATTTAAAGTTTCAATTTTACACAATTGGAGGAAAATGCACCTAATAATTTAATGTCAAGTGCTTCTATTTTAAATTTCACAAAGATCGGATCTCATTTGAAATATTAATTTAAAGTTTCAATCTTGCTCAATCAGAGGAAAACCCACCTAATATTTTGATGTCAAATGCTTCTATTTTAAATTTCACGGAGATCTGAGGTTGTTTGAAATATTAATTTAAAGTTTCAATTTTACACAATCAGAGGAAAATACACCTACTATTTTGATGTCAAATGCTTCCAATTTAAATTTCCCGAAGATCGAAGCTCGTTTGAAATATTAATTTAGAGTTTCAATTTTGCTCATTCAGAGGAAAACCCACCTAATATTTTGATGTCAAATGCTTCCATTTTAAATTTCATGAAGATCTAAGGTTGTTTGAAATATTAATTTAAAGTTTCAATTTTGCTTTCGGATGTAAAATGTGTCACACAAAAGCTTCAATTTTGCACAATCAGAGGAAAACCCACCTAATATTTTGATGTCAAATGCTTCCATTTTAATTATCACGAACATCTGAGCTTGTTTGAAATACTAATTCCATGTTTCAATTTTACAGAATCAGACAAAAACCCACCTAATATTTTAATGTCAAATGCTTCCATTTTAAATTTCACGAAGATCGGATTTTGTTTGTAATATTAATTTAAAGTTTCAATTTTGCTCAATCAGAGGAAAACCCACCTAATATTTTGATGTCAAATGCTTCTAATTTAAATTTCATGAAGATCAGAGGTCGTTTGAAATAGCCACCTAATATTTTGATGTCAAATGCTTCCATTTTAAATTTCACAAAGATCCGAGCTTGTTTCAAATATTAATTTAAAGTTTCAATTTTTCTCCCGAACGTAAAATGAGTCACAAAAAAGTTTCAATTTTGCACAATCAGAGGAAAACACACCTAATATTTTGATGTCAAATGCTTCCATTTCAAATTTCATGAACATCGGAGCTCGTTTGAAATATTAATTTAAATTATCATTTTTTCTCAATCAAAGGAAAACCCACCTAATATTTTGATGTAAAATGCTTCTATTATAAATTTCACGGGGATCCAAGATTGTTTGAAATATTAATTTAAAGTTTCAATTTTAAACAATCAGAGGAGAATCCACCTAATATTTTAATGTCAAATGATTCTATTTTAAATTTCACGAAGATCGGATCTCGTTTGAAATATTAATTTAAAGTTTTAATTTTGTTGAATCAGAGGAAAACCCACCTAATATTTTGATGTTAAATGCTTCCAATTTAAATTTCACGATGATCCGAGATCGTTTGAAATATTAATTTCAAGTTTCAATTTTACACAATCGGAGGAAGACCCAGCTAATATTTTGATGTCAAATGCTTCCAATTTAATTTTCACAAAGATCGGAGCTCGTTTAAAATATTAATTTAAAGTTTCAAGTTTGTTCAATCAGAGGAAAACCCACCTAATATTTTGATGTCAAATGCTTCCATTTTAAATTTCACGAAGATCCGAGCTCGTTTGAAATATTAATTTAAAGTTTCAATTTTGCTCCCAGACGTAAAAATGTGTCACAAAAAAAGTTTTAATTTTACACAATCAGAGGAAAACCCACCTAATATTTTGATGTCAAATGTTGGAAAGATTGTTGGAAAGCTACAATGGAAAAAATTGTTGTTTTGTCATTGATGTCAAACCTTAACTGGTAAGACTATTGATATCTATTTGAGTACCATATCTATTGATTGATGAAGGAGATTTAACAAGACAACTAAAGTGGAATGGTTGAGTTATGGAAGTCACAAGGGTACTGTTAAGATTGCTAAACTGCAATCTTCTCAAGAACACCTATATGCATAGCTATTACATAAACAGAAGCAAAAGACAGAAGATAGAAGGAGCTATGGTGGCCAATAGGCCAGAGACCGAAAAATCATTGTGCAAGAAAAAAGCTTCAATTAGCACTAATGAAATTACAATACAATCTCCTTGATTTGAAATACAAAGCGGTCAATCCTTATAAAGGATACCAAAACCCTAAAAGGGAAACTACTAGGAAATAGAAACATCCTAAGTCTAACTTAAGCTAAGAGTAGATAACTAATAATTAACTGATTTAATTATTAGCAATACTCGACTACTCTAACACCCCCCCTTAAGTGTAACTTAGGGAGAAGCAAAAAAAGCTAAACTACTGCAGAAAGTAGGAAAGATGGGTCCCGGCTACTAGGCCTGATTAGGTACCCAAACAAGAAAAGGGAAAAGATGTCCCAGAGAGAGGAACAAGAATAGAGCAAGAAGCATCTCCGAAGCATGTCTGAAAACTCTATCAGAAGATACTGTTGGAACCCCCACTGAAGTGCATGACCAGGTAGAGAAGACAAGTGTCTGAAGAGCTGATCAATTGAACTAGGAAGCAATAGAACCAACAGGTGAACCCCCCCATAATGTTGAACTAGGAGAGGTGACAGGAACACTGAAATGCAGTACCAGAAATAGCTACAGAAGAAGAACCAGGAACACCAACAGTGCAACAGAAGCACACACAGGATAAAGGGCGGTGTCACAGACACACTACATGGGCTAATTTCATGGAAGGTACGCTCACTTGACAAAATTGGATGCGCCTAAAGTGGAAAATGCATCATAATCCCCCCATGGCACTTTATAACAGAGTGCGAGTACTAAAACTGAACCAGGTGAAGAAGATCCAAGAATGCAGAAGAAGGCACTTTATCTCAGTGC
>MU224510.1:1671045-1700726 GCA_018584345.1 Thuja plicata
GAGGAATTGAATTTAATTAAATAAGAGGAATTTTATTTAATTAAAAGGGAGATTAAATCTTTTAATTAAATAAAAATGATCAAACCTTAGGAAATATTGAGATAATTGAATAATTGAATTAATTACAGTTTGATCAAGGAAATTGATTTGAATTGAAAATGTTCCAAAGCATTGATTCATAAATTTGATAAATTGATAAAATAATAAAATGGGGCCCAAAGTCTAGGCAAACATTTTAGGGTGAATACATGAGCACAATCAAGCAATGTTGGAGATTGCATCATCGGTGAACTATCATGAGCTTGAAGACATAAAGAACTGCACAAATGTGAAGCAGACGTGGGATGGCCTAGCAACTATCTATGAAGGAGATACAAATGTGCTGAGAGCCAAATCTGAAAGCTTGAGAGGTAAGTTTGAAGAAATGAAAATGCAATAAGGAGAAAATATAGTTCAATACTATGGTAGGATAAAGGAAGTTGTAAATTCGATTAGAGGAGCTAAGGGAAGCATTGATGATAACACCATTAAGAGCAAGGTGTTGAGGACACTTCTTTTTGTTTATGCTATTAGAGTCTCTACAATTAAAGAGTTAAGATGCACTCGTAATAATATTTTGAATTTGGAAGGTCTAGTAGGCACACTTACTACATTTGAGATGTCAGATTTTGATAACTACACTCCATAAGCTATTGAATCTGCATTTAGATCCCAGTTGGTCCTTAACAAATCAAAGAAAAGAAAGAAATGTGTGAACAGTAAAAGAAACACTACAGATGATGATCTGGAAGAACTTGAAGCACTCATGGAAAAAAGACTATCAAGAGGAAAATGAAAATTCAAAGGTAAACTTCCTATCATTTGTTTTTCATGTAACAAAGTTGGTCATATTGTTGCAAGATGTCTTGAAAAGGATGACAAAGATGAAAGAAGAGACAACAAGTACAAAGATAGAAAGGATGACCGAGACTTTAGAAAGTATAAGGATTACAAAGATAAAGGTAAGAAATCTTGTTATATACCTGAAGAAGCTTGTGACAGTGATTCTAACAAATCTGATGAAAATGATATAGAAGTTGTGTATGTTTTTATGAAAGATGATTCTGATGATGATGAGAAAACTGCACTAATGTCTTATATGAGTAAAGGTGACCATTGTATTATTGACAGTGGTTGTTCACATCACATGACTGGTGATAAAGATAAATTTGAAACCCTAGATCAGTGTAAAGGTGGTTATGTTAAATTTGGTAATGATGCACCATATCTTTTTAAAGGGAAAGGATCAATTAACTTGACTGAAAAATTAGATGTGACAATGTATATTGGGTTGATGATCTTAATTATAATTTATTGATTTTTGCATAGCTGAATACTTCTGGTTACATAGTTGAATTCTATCGTAGGAAAGCAAAGATCTATGATGCCAATGGAGAACTAGTTGGAAGTGGTGAGTAGAATAAAGGTAACTTGTTCTATCTAGATTTAACTGATGAGACATGCTTGTTTGCACAATATAATGATGTTTGGTTATGGCATAAAAGGTCGTGTCATGTGAAATTTGATAACTTGGTAAGCATAAGAAAATTGAAAAATGTGAGAGGGCTGCCTAAGTTAAAGAAACCTAAAAATGCAATGTGTAAGCAATGTCAATCAGGAAAGATGACTAATTCTAGTTTCAAGAGCAAAACTCATACTTCTGAGAGCATTCTGGAATTAGTCCATACTGACCTCTATGGACCCATTGTAGAGAAAAGTTACTATTGAGATAGATATTTCATCCTATTTGTTGATGATTATTCAAAAATGATGACTATTATATTTCTTAAGGAAAAATCTGATGCATTCCATTTATTTAAGTGGTACTTGGCAAAAGTTGAAAGGGAGACAGGAAAAAGTCTGAAATGTTTAAGATATGACAGAGGAGGCAAGTTTATTTCTAATGAGTTTAATAGGTTTTGCAATGAATAAGGGATAAAAAGACATATGTCCACACCCATGACACCACCACAGAATGGTATTGGTGAGAGAAGGAAGAGATCTATCATGGATTGTGCCAGAACATTAATGATAGAGAAAAATGTTGCACAAAAATACTGGAAAAAAGCTAAAAGTACAACAGTCTATACCCTGAATAGATTACAAGTCAAGAAAGGTACTAATGCTACACCTTATGAGCTATGGTATGGGTATGCACCTAATGTAAGATATTTCAAATTTTTTAGAAGAAAATGTTTTTACTGAAGGATAATAGAAATGGAAAACTTGATGCTAAAGGTGAGGAAGGCATATTTCTTAGTTATTCAACTAAGATTAAATCATATAAGTGTTTGAATTCTAACACTAACAAAATTGTGGAAAGTGCAAATGTTAGAATTGATGAATATGCAGAAAGAAATGAAGCTGAAAGCACACAGGAACCTGAAAGTTATAAGTCATTTGTCTATATGGATGAGGAATATTCTAAAAAAGTACCTAAAACTGAGAATGAGGTTGTCGAGCAATAGCTAGAACCTAGTGAGTCATAGACTGAGGTTGCTGGGAAACATGAGGTAATTGTCGAGCTATCTGATGGAGATGCCAAGTCACAAAATCAACCTAAATTGAACATGAATGATCAATCTGAGGCAAAAAGATAACCTACTCTAGAAAAGTATGTAAGGAGGTGACATAAATTTGATCAAATCATAGGATTGAAGGATTCTGTAGTTATGACAAGAAGTAAGTTGAGAGAAGATACATGCTTGTTATGTGATTTTGAGCCTAAAATAGTAAAATATGCCTTAGACAATGAAGACTAGATACAACCCATTAATGAAGAAATTGAATAGATTGAGAAGAATAAGACTTTGATGCTTGTACCTAGGCTGAATGACAAGAATGTAATTGGTACTAAGTGGGTATTCAAAAATAAGCTGAATGAACATGGAGAGGTAACAAGAAACAAAGCTAGACTGGTATGCAAGGGTTATGCACAAGAGGAAGGAATTGATTATGGAGAAAAACTTTCCCCAGTTGCAAGATTGGAAGGAGTAAGAACCTTACTTGCATATGAAACCTACAGAGGTTTTAAAGTTTATCAAATGGATGTAAATTCAGCATTTCTAAATGGAATATTAGAAGAAGAAGTTTACATTGAACAAACTAATGGATTTGTTGACCCAAGTAAGAGGAACATGGTTTGCAGATTACACAAGGCACTATATGGACTGAAGCAAGCACCAAGAGCATGGTATGAGAGATTGCACAATTATCTGATGAAGATTGGATTTTCTAGAACCAATGACAACAACAATCTGTATTTGAAGACATAGTAAAGTGAAGGTACTTTATTAGCTAAAATTTTTTTGATGAAATTATATTTTGCGGACAAGATGTGTTATGCCAATCATTTGCAAAGGAGATGAAAACTAAATTTGAGATGTCTATTTTTGGTAAGATAAAAAAAATTTGTTGGCTTAAAAATATATCAGATGAAGAATGGTATCTATATTACTCAATCAAAAAATGTCAAGGAGATACTAAAAACTTTTGGAATCAAAGATTCAAAACTAGTGAGTACACCCATGGCTACTGGATAGAAGTTAACAAAAAATGATGAAAAAAAAGAAGTAAATCAAACCCTTTACAGGTCAATGATTGGAAAGATGCAATATGTTGTACATATCAGACCTAATATTGCACTGGTTGTTGGTATTGTTGCAAGATTTTTTTCCAATCCTAAAGAAACTTATATGATGGTAGTAAAAAGGATTCTGAGATATTTGAAAGGAACTAATGAATATGGTCTGTATTACAAAAAGAATGATAAATTTGAACTCAGAGTCTATACTGATTCTAATTGGGCTGGAAATGTGGATGATAGAAAGAGCACCATAGGAGGATCATTTATTTTAGGAAAGAAATTGGTTTCATGGACAAGCAAGAAATATTATTTCACCTCACAATCTACAGCTAAAGCCGAGTATGTGGTAGCAGCAGTTAATTGTTCTAATATTGTGTGGTTAAAGATACTACTAAAAGGTATGAAAGAGGATATCACAGAACCAGTTGTCATATATTATGATAACATGAGTGCCATTAATATTTCTAAGAATCATGTAATTCACTCTAAGACAAAGCATATAGCTATCAAGTATCATTACTTGAGGGATCTAGTTCAGAAAAAGGAAGTGAGAGTGGAATATGTGAATACTAAGGAACAATTAGCAAACATATTTACAAAGGCACTACCCAAGGATGATCATGAGTATCTGTGAGGTAAATTAAGGGTGATTCCCCTAACTGAGGCTAATTAGTTCAGAATGGTATTGTTGCATCAAATGTTATATTCAGAATATTTTACACATTGATGCACACGTAGTCACACTTTAGGATGCTGCCTAAAGTTGTGAAAGATAGAAAAAGGATAGAAAAGAGGATTAGTCATAAGCAAGATGATAGGAACAACAAGATACAAAGTTTAGAATAGAAGAATCTACATCATGAAGATGTCAACGTCTTTGGAATTGTTTTCAAAGAGGGAGAAGTTTACAGAAAGAGGGAGAGTTTACTACTTAGAGAAAAAGAGATTACTGGAAAAGAGATAAATAAGGAGAGATTAATGTAAGAGGATTCTACAGATGAATTGAAACAGAAATATTTTAGTGTGATCATAGACACAAAGGGAGAATTTTTTTTATAGATGAGAATCATAATGAAGCTAAAGACATTAATGAAGATTTGTTCATATCAAGGAACACAGGTTGACTTTTTAGATTTTATGGTAACTATGGTTGAAAATTATTGTTTTACTATTTAGTGTTTCCATCAATGCCAAAGAGGAAGATTTTTTAGTGTACCACATCTATTGATTGATGAAGGAGATTTAACAAGAAGACCAAGTGGAATGGTTGAGTTATGAAATTCACAAGGGTACTTGATCATTTGGCACATTGGCAAAGCAATGTGTTGTTTATCTTTCGATGACAGTTTATTATGAACAGTTTATGTCGAGTGCCAGTAAAATGCCGAACGAAGTCGGTGATGATCGAGCGCCAGTAAATTGTCGAGTGGAAGAACACTGTGTTGGTCGAGCAGTAGTATTTTTGTAATTGTTGAGATTTGAGATCTCTGGCTGACATAATTGATTTTATTGGGATATGAAAAGTTAATTAAGGTTAAGAAATATTGGTCCACACTATTTAAATACACGGTTAACCATAATTAATGCATTGATCAAAGATTTAAATTATGATTTCTTTGGAGAAATAAATTAAATGTAAAGATGGAAAGATTTGTTGGATCTGACCTAACCTAAGATCTACGATCTTGATTAAGTGGAAAAAGATTTATCTGACCTAGATGAAGAGGTATATGATAACCTCAAGGGGTTATTCATGAAGTATGCTATGTATGTAGAGTATACAAGAGGTCTGCATAGTTAATTGACTGAATGGCATGATCTAGCAAAGAAGGCTGAACAGAGAAGCAAAGAGTTGCAAAAGTGATTGCTTGACAGATTTCCAAGTAGATCTAAATATTGAAATGAGAATGGAGACCACTCAGTGAGTTATCATTAGAGCTGAATTAGATCTAGATTTGTAAAGTAAGTTGTATGTATCAGATCACACCTGATAATTACTTTCTAACCATTGTATCAGTAAAAATCCTTTAACCAGGTTGACCTAATAGTTATTGTATAAATCCTTTTAGCAAGGTGACATTCAAGTGGAATGTTCTAAGTCCTCTAATAAGGCCAATCCTAACAGGGTGATTAAATCCTTTAACCAGGTCACATTTAGCAATGTGTTTTGTAACCTTCAATAGGGTTGGCTCCTAACAGAGCTCACTTCAGAACAGTGAAAATTTGATAGCATATTATTCGGGGTTTTTCCTATATTGGGTTTCCACGTTAAATTCTGGTGTCAACTTGTGTGAATGTTTATGTTGTTTTTTACTGGTAAGTTTCTACAAGCTGATTACATCTAAATAGTAAAATGCATATGTATGTTGTTGTTTTATGTGGGCACATCTAGACCTAAGGATAACTGATTCACCCCCCACTCTCAGTTATTCTAAATTTATTCTAACAGTCAAATGCTTCCATTTTAAATTTCATGAACATTGGAGCTCGTTTGAAATATTAATTTAAACTTTCAATTTTGCTCAATCAGAGGAAAACCCACCTAATATTTTGATGTCAAATGCTTCTATTTTAAATTTTACAGAGATTCGAATTTGAAATATTATTTAAAGTCTCAATTTTACACAATTAGAGGAAAACCACCTAAAATTTTAATGTTAAATGCTTCCATTTTAAATTTCATGAAGATCAGATCTTGTTTGAAATATTAATTTAAAGTTTCAATTTTTCTCAATCAGAGGGAAACCCACCTAATATTTTGATGTCAAATGGTTCTATTTTAAATTTCACAGAGATACAAGCTCGTTTGAAATATTAATTTCAAGTTTCAATTTTACATAATCAGAAGAAAACCCACCTAATATTTTGATGTCAAATACTTCCAATTTAAATTTCACGAAGATCGTAGCTCGTTGAAATATTAATTTAAAGTTTCAATTTTGCTCAATCAGAGGATAACCCACCTAATATTTTGATTTCACAAGCTTCCATTTTAAATTTCATGAAGATCCAAGCTCGTTAGAAATATTAATTTAAAGTTCCAATTTTGCTCCCAGACGTAAAACGTGTCACCAAAAAGTTTCAATTTTGCACAATTAGTGGAAAACTGACCTAATATTTTGAAGTCAAATGCTTCCATTTTAAATTTCATGAACATCAAAGCTTATTTTAAATATTAATTTAAACTTTAAATTTTACACAATCAGAGGAAAACCCACCTAATATTTTAATGTCAAATGCTTCCATTTTAAATTTCACGAACATCAGAGCTTGTTTGAAATATTAATTTAAAATTTCAATTTTGCTCAATCAGAGGAAAACCCACCTAATATTTTGATGTCAAATGCTTCTCTTTTAAATTTCATGGAGATCTAAGCTCATTTGAAATATTAATTTAAAGTTTTAGTTTTGCACAATCAGAGGAAAACTCACCTAATATTTTAATGTCAAATGCTTCCATTTTAAATTTCATGAAGATCGGATCTCGTTTGAAATATTAATTTAAAGTTTCAATTTTTCTCAATCAGAGGGAAACCCACCTAATATTTTGATGTCAAATGCTTGTATTTTAAATCTCATGAAGATCTGAGCTATTTTCAAATATTAATTTCAAGTTTCAATTTTACACAATCAAAGGAAAACCCACCTAATATTTTGATGTCGAATGCTTCCAATTTAAATTTCAAGAAGATCGGAGCTCGTTTGAAATATTAGTTTAAAGTTTAAATTTTTCTCAATCCAAGGAAAACTCACCTAATATTTTGATGTCAAATGCTTGCATTTTAAATTTCACGAAGATACAAGCTCATTTGAAATATTAATTTAAAGTTTGAATTTTGCTCCCATACGTAAAACATGTCACAAAAAGTTTCAATTTTGCACAATTAAAGGAAAACCCACCTAATATTTTGATGTCAATTGCTTCCATTTTGAATTTCATGAACATTAGAGCTCGTTTGAAATATTAATTTAAACTTTCAATTTTCTCAATCAGAGGAAAACCCACCTAATATTTTGATGTCAAATACTTCTATTTTAAATTTCACAAAGATCCAAACTCCTTTGAAATATTGATTTAAAGTTTCATTTTTACACAATCAGAGGAAAACCAACCTAATATTTTAATATCAAATGCTTCCATTTTAAAATTTAGGAAGATCAGATCTCGTTTGAAATATTATTTTTAAAGTTTCAATTCTGCTCAATCAGAGGAAAACCCACCTAATGTTTTCTTGTCAAATGCTTTTATTTTAAATTCTACAGAGATTCAAGCTCATTCGAAATATTAATTACAAGTTTCAATTTTACACAATCAGAGGAAAACCCACCTTATATTTTGATTTCAAATGCTTTGAATTTAAATTTCACGAAGATCGGAGCTCATTTGAAATATTAATTTAAAGTTTCAATTTTGCTTAATAAGAGGAAAACCCACCTAATATTTTGATGTCAAATGCTTCCATTTTAAATTTCATGAAGATTTGAGCTCATTTGAAATATTAATTCAAAGTTTCAATTTTTCTCCCAGACGTAAAACGTGTCATAAAATAGTTTCAATTTTGCACAATAAGAGGAAAACCCACCTAATATTTTGATGTCAAATGCTTCCATTTTAAATTTCACAAACATCAGAGCTCCTTTGAAATATTAATTTAAACTTTCAATTTTGCTCAATCAGAGGAAAACCAACCTGATATTTTGATGTCAAATGCTTCTATTTTAAATTACACGAAGATTCGAGCTCATTTAAAATATTATTTTAAAGTTTCAATTTTACACGATAAGATGAAAACCCACCAAATTTTTTAATGTCAAATGCTTCCATGTTAAATTTCACGAAGATCAGATCGCGTTTGAAATATTAATTTAAAGTTTCAATTTTACTCAATCTAAGCAAAACCCACCTAATATTTTGAAGTCAAATGCTTCTATTTTAAATTTCATGAAGATCCAACCTCGTTTGAAATATTAATTTAAAGTCTCAATTTTACAGAATCAGAGGAAAACCCACCTAATATTTTGATGTCAAATGCTTCCACTTTAAATTTCATGAGGACCAGAGCTTGTTTGAAATATTAATTTAAAGTATCAATTTTGCTCAAGCAGAGGAAAACACACCTAATATTTT
This sequence comes from Thuja plicata, assembly GCA_018584345.1. Lineage (NCBI taxonomy): Eukaryota > Viridiplantae > Streptophyta > Pinopsida > Cupressales > Cupressaceae > Thuja > Thuja plicata. The sequence continues at coordinate 1,679,799 of MU224510.1, forward strand.
GATATCAAATGCTTCTATTTCAAATTTCACGGAGATCCAAGCTTGTTTGAAATATTAATTTAAAGTTTCAATTTTACACCATTAGAGGAAAACCCACCTAGTATTTTAATTTCAAATGCTTCCATTTTAAATTTCATGAAGATCGAATCTCGTTTGATATATTAATATAAAGTTTCAATTTTTCTCAATCAGAGGAAAACCCACTGAATATTTTCATGTCAAATACTTCTATTTTAAATTTCATGGAGATCCGAGCTCATTTGAAATATTAATTTCAAGTTTCAATTTCACACAATCAGAGGAAAACCCACCTAATATTTTGATGTCAAATGCTTCCAATTTAAATTTCACAAAGATTGGAGCTCTTTTTAAATATTAATTTAAATTTTCAATTTTTCTCAATCAGAGGAAAACCCACCTAATATTTTGATGTCAAAAGCTTCCATTTTATATTTCAGGAAGATCTGAGGTCATTTTAAATGTTAATTTAAAGTTTCAATTTTCCTCCAGGACGTAAAACATGTCACAAAAAAGTTTCAATTTTGCACAATCAAAGGAAAACCCACCTAATATTTTGATGTCAAATGCTTCCATTTGAAATTTCACAAACATCGGAGCTCATTGGAAATATTAATTCAAACTTTCAATATTGCTCAATCAGAGGAAAGCCCACCTAATATTTTGATGTCAAATGCTTGTATTTTAAATTTCATGGAGATTCGAGCTCATCTGAAATATTAATTTAATGTCTCAATTTTACATAATCAGAGGAAAACCCACCTAATATTTTGATGTCAAATGCTTCCATCTTAAATTTCACGAAGAGCATATCTTGTTTGAAATATAAATATAAATTTTTAGTTTTACTAAATCAGAGGAAAATAAACCTAATATTTTGATGTCAAATGCTTCTATTTTAAATTTCACAGAGATTCGAGTTCACTTGAAATATTAATTTCAAGTTTCAATTTTACAAAATTAGAAGAAAACCCACCTAATATTTGGATGTCAAATGTTTAGAAATTTAAATTTCATGAAGATCGGAGCTCGTTTGAAATATTAATTTAAAGATTCAATTTCTCTCAAACAAAGGAAAACCCACCTAATATTTTGATGTCAAATGCTTCCATTTTAAATTTCACGAGGATCCAAACTTCTTTGAAATATTAATTTAAAGTTTTAATTTTGCTCCCGGACATAGAATGTGTCACAAAAAAGTTTCAATTTTGCACAATCAGAGGAAACACACCTAATATTTTGATGTCAAATGCTTCCATTTTAAATTTCACGAACATCAGAGCTCATTTGAAATATTAATTTAAATTTTCAATTTTGCTCAATCAGAGGAAAACCCACCTAATATTTTGATGCCAAATGGTTCTATTTTAAATTTCACGAAGATCCGAGCTCGTTTGAAATATTAATTTATAGCTTCAATTTTACACAATCAGAGGAAAACCCACCTAATATTTTAATGTCAAATGCTTCCATTTTAAATTTCACAAAGATCGGATCTCATTTGAAATATTAATTTAAAGATTCAATTTTGCTCAATCAGAGGAAAACCCACCTAATATTTTGATGTCAAATGCTTCTATTTTAAATTTCACAGAGATCCGAGATTGTTTGAAATATTAATTTCAAGTTTCAATTTTACACAATCAGAGGAAACCCACCTAATATTTTGATGTCAAATGCTTCCAATTTAAATTTCACGAAGATGGGAGCTCATTTGAAATATTAATTTATAGTTCAATTATGCTCAATCGGAGGAAAACCCACCTAATATTTTGATGTCAAATGCTTCTTTAAATTTCACAATGATCTGAGCTCGTTTGAAATATTAATTTGATGTTTCAATTTTGCTCCTGGATGTAAAACTTGTCACAAAAAACTTAGAATTTTGCATAATTAGAGGAAAACCCACCTAATATTTTAATGTCAAATGTTTCCATTTTAAATTTCATGAAGATCGGATCTCTTTTGAAATATTAATTTAAAGTTTTAATTTTGCTCAATCAGAGGAAAACCCACCTAATATTTTGATGTCAAATGTATCTATTTTAAATTTCATAGAGATCTGAGCTCACTTGAAATATTAATTTCAAGTTTTAGTTTTACACAATCAGAGGAAAACCCACCTAATATTGATGTCAAATGCATCCAATTTAAATTTCACAAAGATCGGAGCTCGTTTGAAATATTAATTTAAAGTTTCAATTTCACTCAATTAGAGGAAAACCCACCTAATATTTTGATGTCAAACTCTTCCATTTTAAATTTCATGAAGATCTGAGCTCATTTGAAATATTAATTTAAAGTTTCAATTTTTCTCCCCGACGTAAAATGTGTCACAAAAAAGTTTCAATTTTGCACAATGAGAGGAAAATGCACCTAATATTTTTATGTCAAATGCTTCCATTTTAAATTCATGAACATCGAAGCTCATTTCAAATATTAATTTAGACTTTCAATTTACTCAATCAGAGGTAAACCCACCTAATATTTTGATGTGAAAGGCTTCTATTTTAAATTCATGGAGATTTGAGCTCGTTTGAAATATTAATTTATAGTTACAATTTTACACAATCAGAGAAAAAGCCACCTAATATTTTAATGTCAAATGCTTCCATTTTAAATTTCACAAAGATCGTATCTCATTTTAACTATTAATTTAAAGTTTCAATTTTGCTCAATCAGAGGAAAACCTACCTAATATTTTGATGTCAAATACTTCTATTTTAAATTTCACTGAGATCCGAGCTCAATTGAAATATTAATTTCAAGTTTCAATTTAACACAATCAAAGGAAAACCCACCTAATATTTTGATGTCAAATCTTTCAAATTTAAATTTCACGAAGATCGGAGCTCGTTTAAAATATTAATTTAAAGTTTCAATTTTGCTCAATCGGAGGAAAACCCACCTAATATTTTGATGTCAAATACTTCCATTTTAAATTTCATGAAGATCCGAGCTCATTTGAAATATTAATTTGAAGTTTTAATTTTGCTCCCATATGTAAAATGTGTCATAAAAAAGTTTCAATTTTTCACAATCAGAGGAAAACCCACCTAATATTTTGATGTCAAATGCTTCCATTTTAAATTTCATGACGATCATATCTTGTTTGAAATATTAATTTAAAGTTCAAATTTTGCTCAATCAGAGGAAAACCCACCTAATATTTTGATGTCAAATTCTTCTATTTTAAATTTCACAGAGATCTGAGCTAGTTTGAAATATTAATTTCAAGTTTCAATTTTACACAATCTGAGGAAAACCCACCTAATATTTTGATGTCAAATGCTTCCAATTTTAATTTCACGAAGATCGCAGCTCGTTCAAAATATTAATTTAAAGTTTCAATTTTGTTTAATTAGAGGAAAACCCACCTAATATTTTGATTTCAAATGCTTCCATTTTAAATTTCATGAAGATCTGAGCTCATTTGAAATATTAATTTAAAGTTTCAATTTTGCTCCCGGACGTAAAATGTGTCACAAAAAAGTTTAAATTTTGCACAATCAGAGGAAAACCCACCTAATATTTTGATGTCAAATGCTTCCATTTTAAATTTTACAAACATCAGAGCTCGTTTGAAATATTAATTTAAACTTTCAATTTTGCTCAATCATAGGAAAACCCACCTAATATTTTGATGTGAAATGCTTCTATTTTAAATTTCATGGAGATCCAAGCTCGTTTGAAATATTAATTTCAAATTTCAAATTTACACAATCAAAGGAAAACCCTTCCATTTTAAATTTCATGAAGATCAGATCTCATTTGAAATATTAATTTAAAGTTTCAATTTTGTTGAATCAGAGGAAAACCCACTTAATATTTTGATGTCAAATGCTTCTATTTTAAATTTCACGAAGATCCAAGCTCGTTTGAAATATTAATTTGAAGTTTCAATTTTACACAATCAGGGAAAAACTTACCTAATATTTTGATGTCAAATATTTCCAATTTAAATTTCATGAAGATCGAAGCTCGTTTGAAATATTAATTTAAAGTTTCAATTTTTCTAAATCGAAGCAAAACCCACCTAATATTTTGATGTCCAATACTTCCATTTTAAATTTCATGAAGATCTGAGCTCATTTGAAATATTAATTTAAACTTTCAATTTTGCTCCTAGACGTAAAACCTGTCACAAAAAAGTTTCAATTTTTCACAATCATAGGAAAACCCACTTAATATTTTGATGTCAAATGCTTCCATTTTATATTTCATGAACATCGGAGCTCATTTGAAATATTAATTTAAACTTTCAATTTTGCTTAATCAAAGGAAAATCCACCTAATATTTTGTTATCAAATGCTTCTATTTTAAATTTCACGGAGATCCAAGCTCATTTGAGATATTAATTTAAAGTTTCAATTTTACACAATCAGAGGAAAACCCACCTAATAACTTAATGTCAAATGCTTCCATTTCAAATTTCACGAAGATCAGATCCATTTGAAATATTTATTTAAAGTTTCAATTTTGCTCTATCAAAGGAAAACCCACCTAATATTTTGATGTCAAATGCTTCTATTTTAAATTTCACAGACATCCGAGCTCGTTTGAAATATAAATTTCAATTTTCAATTTTACACAATCAGAGGAAAACCCATCTAATAACTAAATGTCAAATGCTTCCATTTCAAATTTCACGAAGATCAGATCTTGTTTGAAATATTAATTTAAACTTTCAATTTTGCTCAATCAGAGGAAAACCCACCTAATATTCTGATGTCAAATGCTTCTATTTTAAATGTCACGGAGTTATAAGATTGTTTGAAATATTAATTTAAAGTTTCATTTTTACACAATTAGAGGAAAACCCACCTAATATTTTAATGTCAAATGCTTCCATTTTAAATTACACAAAGATCAGATCTTCTTCAAAATATTAATTTAAAGTTTCAATTTTGATCACTCAGAGGAAAAACCTCCTAATATTTTGATGTCAAATGCTTTTATTTTAAATTTCACAAAGATCTGACCTCATTTGAAATATTAATTTCAAGTTTCAATTTTACTCTATCAGAGGAAAACCCACCTAATATTTTGTTGTCAAATGCTTCCATTTTAAATTTCACGAACATTGGAGTTCATTTGAAATATTAATTTAAACTTTCAATTTTGCTCAATCAAAAGAAAACCCACCTAATATTTTGATGTCCAATGCTTGTATTTTAAATTTCACGGAGATCCAAGCTTGTTTGAAATATTAATTTAAAGTTTCAATTTTACACAATCAGAGGAAAACCACCTAATATTTTAATTTCAAATGCTTCCATTTTAATTTTCACGAAGATCCAATCTCGTTTGAAATATTAATTTAAACTTTAAAAGATTCAATTTTACACAATCAGAGGAAAACCCACCTAATATTTTGATGTCAAATGCTTCCATTTTAAATTTCACAAAGATCGGATCTTGTTTGAAATATTAATTTAAAGTTTCAATTTTGCTCAATCAGAGGAAAACCCAGCTAATATTTTAATGTCAAATTCATCTTTTTAAAATTTCATAGAGATCCAAGCTCGTTTGAAATATTAATTTCAAGTTTCAATTTTACAGAATCAAAGGAAAACCCATCTAATATTTGTATGTCAAATGCTTCCAATTTAAATTTCATGAAGATCGGAGCTCGTTTGAAATATAAATTTAAAGTTTTAATTTCGCTCCAGGACGTAAAACATGTCATTAAAAAGTTTCAATTTTGCATAATCAGAGGAAAACCCACCTAATATTTTGATGTCAAATACTTCCATTTTAAATTTCACAAACATGGGAACTCATTTGAAATATTAATTTAAACTTTCAATTTCTCTCAATCAGAGGGAAACCCCCCTAATATTTTGATGTCCAATGCTTCTATTTTAAATTTCACGAAGATCCGAGCTCGTTTGAAATATTAATTTAAACTTTCAATTTTGCTCCCGGATGTAAAACGTGTCACAAAAAAGTTTCAATTTTGCACAATCTGAGAAAAACCGACCTAATATTTTGATGTCAAATGCTTCCATTTTAAATTTTATGAAGATCCAAGCTCATTTGAAATATTAATTTAAAGTTTCAATTTTTCTCAAACAGAGGAAAACCCACTTAATATTTTGATGTCAAATGCTTCTATTTTAAATTTCATAGAGATTTGAGCTCGTTTCAAATATTAATTTCAAGTATCATTTTTACAAAATCACAAGAAAACCCACATAATATTTTGATGTCAAATGCTTCATATTTAAATTTCATGAAGATCAGAGATCGTTTGAAATATTAATTTAAAGTTTCAATTTTTCTCAATATGAGGAAAACTAACATAATATTTTGATGTCAAATGCTTCCATTTTAAATTTCACGAAGATCTGAGCTTGTTTAAAATATTAATTAAAAGTTTTTATTTTTCTCCTGGACGTAAAAAAATGTCACAAAAAAGTTTCATTTTTGCACAATCAAAGGAAAACCCACCTAATATTGTGATCTTAAATGCTTCCATTTTAAATTTCACGAACATCAGAGCTCATTTGAAATATTAATTTAAACTTTCAATTTTGCTCAATCAGAAGAAAACCCACATAATATTTTGATATCAAATGCTTCTATTCTAAATTTCACGGGTATCTGAGCTCGTTTGAAATATTAATTTAAAGTTTAAATTTTACACAATTAGAGGAAAACCCACCTAATATTTTAATGTCAAATGCTTCCATTTTAAATTTCATGAAGATCAGATCTCGTTTGAAATATTAATTTAAAGTTTCAATTTTGCTCAATCAGACAAAAACCCACCTAGTATTTTGATGTTAAATGCTTCCAATTTAAATTTCATGAAGATCGGAGCTCATTTGAAATATTAATTTAAAGTTTCAATTTTTCTCAATTAGAGGAAAACCCACCTAATATTTGAATGTCAAATGATTCCATTTTAAATTTCATGAACATCTGAGCTTGTTTGAAATATTAATTTAAAGTTTCAATTTTGCACACAGACGTAAAACGTGTCACAAGAAATTTTCAATTTTGCACAATCAGAGGAAAACCCACCTAATATTTTTATGTCAAATGCTTCCATTTTAAATTTCACGAACACTGGAGCTCATTTGAAATATTAATTTATACTTTCAATTTTTCTCAATCAGAGGAAAACCCACCTAATATTTTGATGTCAAACGCTTCTATTTTAAATTTCACAGAGATCCCAGCTCATTTTAAATATTAATTTAAATTTTAAAATTTACACAATCAGAGGAAAACCCACCTAATATTTTAATGTCAAATGCTTCCATTTAAAATTTCACAAAGATCAGATCTTGTTTGAAATATTAATATAAAGTTTCAATTTTGCTAAATCAGAGGAAAACCCACCTAATATTTTGATGTCAAATGCTTCCAATATAAATTTCACAAAGATCGGAGGTCATTTGAAATATTAATTAAAAGTTTCAATTTTGGTCAATCCGAGGAAAATCCACCTAATATTTTGATGTCAAATGCTTCCATTTTAAATTTCATGAAGATCCAAGCTCGTTTGAAATATTAATTTAAAGTTTCAATTTTGATCCCAGACGTAAAACGTGTCACAAAAAAGTTTTAATTTTGCACAATCAGAGGAAAACACACCTAATAATTTGATGTCAAATGCTTCTATTTTAAATTTCATAAACATCGCAGCTCATTTGAAATATTAATTTAAACTTTCAATTTTGCTCAATCAGAGGAAAACCCACCTAATATTTTGATGTCAAATGCTTCTATTTTAAATTTCACAGAGATCAGAGCTCATTTGAAATATTAATTTAAATTTTCAATTTTACACAATCAGAGGAAAACCCACCTAATATTTTAATGTCAAATGCTTTCATTTTCAATTTCACGAAGATCAGATCTCATTTGAAATATTAATTTAAAGTTTCAATTTTCTCAATCAGAGGAAAAACCACCTAATATTTTGATGTCAAATGCTTCTTTTTTAGATTTCATAGAGATCCAAGCTCATTTGAAATATTAATTTCATGTTTTAGTTTTACCCAATCAGAGGAAAACCCACCTAATATTCTGCTGTCAAATGATTCCAACTTAAATTTCATGAAGATCGGAGCTCGTTTGAAATATTAATTTAAAGTTTCAATTTTTCTCAATCAGAGGAAAACCCACCTAATATTTTGATGTCAAATGCTTCCATTTTAAATTTCACGAAGATCTGAGCTCGTTTGAAATATTAATTTAAAGTTTCAATTTTGCTCCCAGACGTAAACCGTGTCACAGAAAAGTTTCTATTTTGCACAATCAGAGGAAAGCCCACCTAATATTTTGATTTCAAATGCTTCTATTTTAAATTTCACGAACATCAGATTTTTTTTGAAATATTAATTTAAACTTTCAATTTTTCTCAATCAGAGGAAAACCCACCTAATATTTTAATGTTAAATGCTTGTATTTAAAATTTCATGGAGATCCGAGCTTGTTTGAAATGTTAATTTAAAGTTTCAATTATACACAATCAGAGGAAAACCCTCCTAATATTTTAATTTCAAATGGTTCCACTTTAAATTTCATGAAGATCGGATCTCATTTGAAATATTAATTGAAAGTTTCAATTTTACTCAATCATATGAAAACCCACCTAATATTTTGATGTCAAATGCTTCTATTTTTAATTTCATGAAGATCTGAGCTCGTTTGAAATATTGATTTGAAGTTTTAATTTTACACAATCAGAGGAAAATCCACCTAATATTTTTATGTCAAATGCTTCCAATTTAAATTTCTTGAAGATCGGAGCTCGTTTGAAGTATTAATTTAAAGTTTCAATTTTTCTCAATCAGAGGAAAACCCACCTAATATTTTTATGTCAAATGCTTCCATTTTAAATTTCATGAAGATTTGAGCTCGTTTGAAATATTAATTTAAAGTTTCAATTTTGCTCCCGGACGTAAAACATGTCACATGAAAGTTTTAATTTTGCACAATTAGAGGAAAACCCACCTAATATTTTGATGTCAAATGCTTCCATTTTAAATTTCATGAACATCAGAGCTCATTTTAAATATTAATTTAATCTTTCAATTTTTCTCAATTAGAGGAAAACCCCCCTAATATTTTTATGCTAATTACCTCTATTTTAAATTTCACAGAGATCCGAGCTTGTTTGGAATATTAATTTAAAGTTTCAATTATACACAATCACAGGAAAACCCACCTAATATTTAAATGTTGAATGCTTCCATTTTAAATTTCATGAACATTGGATCTTGTTTGAAATATTACTTTAATGTTTCAATTTTGCTCAATCACAAGAAAACCCACCTAATATTTTGGTGTCAAACGCTTTTATTTTTAATTTCATGAAGATCTGAGCTCACTTGAAATAAAAATTTAAAGTTTCAAATTTACACAATCAGAGCAAAACTCACCTAATATTTTGGTGTCAAATGCTTCCAATTTAAATTTTACGAAGATCAGAGCTCGTTTGAAGTATTAATTTAAAGTTTCAATTTTTCTTAATCAAAGGAAAACCCACCTAATATTTTGATGTCAAATGCTTCCATTTTAAATTTCATGAAGATCTGAGCTAATTTGAAATATTAATTTAAAGTTTCAATTTTGCTCCTGGACGTAAAACGTGTCACAAAAATGTTTCATTTTTGCACAACCAGAGGAAAGCCCACCTAATATTTTGATGTCAAATGCTTTTAGTTTAAATTTCATGAACATTGGAGCTCATTTGAAATATTAATTTAAAATTTGAATTTTGTTCAATTAGATGAAAACCCAGCTATTATTTTGATGTCAAATGCTTCTATTTTAAATTTCACAGAGATCCGAGCTCGTTTGAAATATTAATTTAAAGTTTCAATTTTACAAAATCAGAGGAAAACCCACCTAATATTTTAATGTCAAATGCTTCTATTTTAAATTTCATGAAGATTAGATCTCATTTGAAATATTAATTTAAAGTTTCAATTTTTCTCAATCAAAGGAAAACCCACCTAATATTTCAATGTCAAATTCTTCTATTTTAAATTTCATGGTGATCAGAGCTTGTTTGAAATATTAATTTCAAGTTTCAATTTTACACAATCACAGGAAAACCCACCTATTATTTTGATGTCAAATGCTTTCAATTCGAATTTCATGAATATTGGACCTCGTTTGAAATATTAATTTAAAGTTTGAATTGTGCTAAATCAGAGAAAAACCACCTAATATTTTGATGTCAAATTCTTCCTTTTTAAATTTCACGAAGAACCGAGCTCGTTTGAAATATTAATTTAAAGTTTCAATTTTTCTCTCGGACGTAAAATGTGTCATAAAAAAGTTTCAATTTTGCACAATCAGAGGAAACTCACCTAATATTTTGATGTCAAATGCTTCCATTTTAAATTTCACAAACATCGGAGCTCGTTTGAAATATTAATTTAAACTTTCAATTTTGCTCAATTAGAAGAAAACCCACCTAATATTTTGATGTAAAATTCTTCTATTTTAAACTTCACGGAGATCCGAGCATGTTTGAAATATTAATTTAAAGTTTCAATTTTACACAATCAGAGGAAAACCCACCTAATATTTTAATGTCAAATGCTTCGATTTTAAATTTCACGAAGATTGGATCTCATTTGAAATATTAATTTAAAGTTTCAATTTTGCTCAATCCAAGGAAAACCCACCTAATGTTTTGATGTCAAATGCTTTTATTTGAAATTACACGAAGATCCAAGCTCATTTGAAATATTAATTTCAAGTTTCAATTTTACACAATCAGAGGAAAACCCACCTAATATTTTGATTTCAAATGCTTCCAATTTAAATTTGACCAAGATTGAAGCTCGTTTGAAATATTAATTTAAAGTTTCAATTTTTCTCAATCAGAAGAAAACCCACCTAATATTTTGATGTCAAATGCTTCCATTTTAAATTTCATGAAGATCTGAGCTCGTCTGAAATATTAATTTGAAGTTTCAATTTTCTCCTAGATGTAAAACATGTCACAAAAAAGTTTCAATTTTGCACAATCAAAGGAAAACCCACCTAATATTTTGATGTCAAATTCTTCCATTTTAAATTTCATGAACATTGGAGCTTTTTTTGAAATATTAATTTAAACATTCAATTTTGTTCAATCAGAGGAAAACCCACCTAATATTTTGATGTCCAGTGCTTCTATTTTAAATTTCATGGAGATCCGAGCTTGTTTAAAATATTAATTTAAAGTTTCAATGTTACACAATTAGAAGGAAACCCACCTAATATTTTAATGTCAAATGCTTCCATTTTAAATTTCACAAAGATCAGATCTCGTTTGAAATATTAATTTAAAGTTTCAATTTTTCTCAATTAGAGGAAAACCTACCTAATATTTTGATGTCAAATGCTTCTATTTTAGATTTCACAAAGATCCAAGCTCATTTGAAATATTAATTTCAAGTTTCAATTTTACCCACTCAAACGAAAACCCACCTAATATTTTGATGTCAAATGCTTCCAACTTAAATTTCACGAAGATCGGAGCTCGTTTGAAATATTAATTTAAAGTTTCAATTTTGCTCAATCAGAGGAAAACCCACCTAATATTTTGAATGTCAAATTCTTTCATTTTAAATTTCATGAAGATCCGAGCTCATTTGCAATATTAATTTAAAGTTTCAATTTTGCTCCCCGACGTAAAATGTGTCACAAAAAAGTTTCAATTTTGGACAATCAGAGGAAAACCCACCTAAAATTTTGATGTCAAATGCTTCCATTTAAAATTTCATGAACATTAGAGCTCATATGAAATATTAATTTAAATTTTCAATTTTTCTCAATCAGAGAAAAACCACCTAATTGATGTCAAATGCTTCTATTTTAAATTTCACTAAGATCTGAGCTCGTTTGAAATATTAATTTAAAGTTTCAATTTTACACAATCAGAGGAAAACCCACCTAATATTTTAATGTCAAATGCTTCCATTTTAAATTTCACAAAGATCAGATCTCATTTGAAATATTAATTTAAAGTTTCAATTTTGCTGAATCAGAGGAAAACCCACCTAATATTTTGATGTCAAATGCTTCTATTTTAAATTTCATAGAGATCCAATCTCGTTTGAAATATTAATTTCAAGTTTCAATTTTACACAATCAGAGGAAAACCCACCTAATATTTTGATGTCAAATGCTTCCAATTTAAATTTCACAAAGATCGGAGCTCGTTTGAAATATTAATTTAAAGTTTCATTTTTTCTCAATCAGAGGAAAACCCACCTAATTTTTTAATGTCAAATGCTTCCATTTTAAATTTCACGAAGATCCAAGCTCGTTTGAAATATTAATTTAAAGTTTCAATTTTGCTCCTATACGTAAAACGTGTCACAAAAGAGTTTCAATTTTGCACAATCAGAGGAAAACCCTCCTAATTGTTTTTTTTATCAGTAAAAGGCCTAGGCCAAATTTTTATTAATTGATCAATGAAATATACAACCCCATTCAGTGCAGGTGCTGGTAGGAAAGAACGGGGTCAAGAAAACCTCTAGCCTTGCCTGGGTCCAGAAAAAAACATAAACTTTTCTGAGGGGGCATTCCCCTTTATTACATTTTAAAGTTTTTGTTCATGTTACTTGAAGGAAAAAAAACCTTCATTTGCATAATTTTAACTTCCCCTTTTAAGGACTCAGTTTGTAGATTACAATACATTATATTTTCTACTTTCTGGCACAATCTTGGGCTGAGACAAATATATTTTCTACTTTCTGGCACATTCTAGTTATAAATCAAAGAAAATGATACCCTTCCTCATTAATTTTGAGATTTATTAAACTCTCCTTGCTATATTAGAAAAAGGGGAGAAAAATATATATTTTTTAGTTAGTCAATTTTCTTCATTATTTAAAAATACAGTTAGTCTATTTTCTTCACCATTACTTGAAGACTGAATAAAACATTTTGCTTATTTCAAAACTTCAACTTGATTGTCAAAGCGCATTAATTTTTCTAGTGGTATTTTAAGAGCTTACTTTGTATTGCTAACTCAAATAAGCCTTGTTTAATGTTAAGAATGACTTCATAGTCTTTAGCTAAATTTTAACATTTAGATTTTTAAAGAGGGATTATTCTATTTTAGTTAAAATTGAAGCAAGAATCAAATTAATAGATCATTTTTATGTTGTTTCTTTCAAAAAGATATTGATATGGTATTCTATTAATAAATGTTTCAAAGTTGTGTATGTGTGCTCCTACAGTTTGATTAGTCTTAATCTATCTATCTTGGTTTAATATCTATTTAATGTATTAGGAGTTTTTTTTCCTCTTAGCCTAAGTTTCAAGTGTTTCTATTAATAATATACAATTATGAGATAATGAGTGTTTCTATATATATCAAGAAGAATCTTAATGGTTATAGATTACTGTATATATTTAATATATATATATATATATATATATATATATATATATATATATATATATATATATTAATTGCATGCTGTTAGTTTATATATATTTATATGTAAAAAATATATATTGATATTAATGCATGAGTGTATAAAAAGTGTAAAGGTACTACCTTTAACTTCTCTCTATACTAAATCTTGTGCAAGTCTTGGTATTGATGACCATTCATTTACTAATAAGCCTTTGTATATAGGGTTGTCACCTATAGGTTTGTGGGCCTTTTGACCTCCCTGTCAATTATGCCTGTTCCCTTTTACTTATGAAACCGCATCTCCAATACCCACAAACTTCCAAGGGTATCTTAATCTGACAATAATTTTGTTATTTATCATTCTATCTATTTACTAAGACCAATATTGTGGCGGGGTATGTTATGCCTATAAGTATTTTATAATTCTAAAACTTGATACTTTCTGTCTAAGTGGGCTGGGTTGGTGATTGTAAATTATATTAAATTATAATAAATAATGTGCCTAAATCTTGAATTAAAATGTTTATGTGTGCATCTAATCTTGTGTAACTATATGATTCTTGAATAATATTTTCTATGCGCTATATGGTACTAGATAGTGGATGTAAATACCATCTATTTTATAGGCTATTTTTTCTAGGACTAGATGTTAAGTCATTGTATACTTTCATATTTGTTTCTTTGAGTAAATTAGTCTCTAATGATGTATGTTGTGACTGAAACCTCTTTTTCATTGTCTTTCTATTTTATACATGTTTCCCACTTTATTGTTTATTTTCCTCTTCTCTTATTTGTACCCTTTTTATCTACCAACTCATCCTACACACTACTTTATTCAGAGGGATAGGATAAATCAGTGGAAGGTGTACCTCCTATCAAGTGAGTCATGTTTTCAAGCCATGGCCATGATTTACCAGGTTGATATTTTCCCCACCAGCACCCAGGTTCGCTAAGTTATCCACTTCTTTGTTTCCTTCCCAATATATATGCTCGTATCATGTTTCTTGAAAGCGGTCCACAAGGTCTAGGACATCTTCTAGTTTTGAGTTTAGGATCCAATTTAGAGTGCTGCATTTTCTTAGCGCATTGAGAATAATTTGTGACTCTCCTTCTATAATAAGTTTCTTAATACCATTTTCTAAACTTATCTTGAGACCTTCGCTTAATGCCTCAAGTTTTGCTTGATTATTGGAAGCAATGTCAAGCATTTTGGCCCTTTTGACCACCCAGTCACCTTCCTCATTCCTGCTGATGCACCCTAATCCATCTTTTCCTGGGTTTCCTCTCAATGCTCCATCAAAATTTAGTTTCATCCATCCATGTGGGGGAGGTTTCCATTTACACAGGGTTCTAGCTAATTTGTTAGTTTTGGAGTATCTTAGTTGGGGGTTGATTAAACCTTTCCAATTCTTCTTCATGTTTGCATCCCAATTAGTGAATCATACTTCTTATTTGTGTGTATTTATTAAGTGATTGTTCCTAACTTGTATGATGCTTGCATCAATTTTGTTCAGCAAAGATTCTCTCTCCATACTAGTTTCAATGAATATCCTTCTATTTTGTTCTTTCCAGATTTCCCAAACCAATATGGAAGGGGCTATCCTCCACATCTTGCTATATACTTTGGATTCCTCAAGAAGCCAATCTCATAAAAAGCTCCCAAAGTTATTGTTGAAAGTAGAGGACCAATTAAATTTGTTACAGAGCCATTCCAACAATAGTTAGTGAAAAGGGCAGTCAAATAATAAGTGCTTGGCAGTTTCAGAGGCAGATTTACATAGGACACATCTTGATGGGCCTTCAAATCCTAGTTTGGTGAATCTGTTTGATGTTAAGATTATTTTTTGTAAGACGGCCCAAAGGAAGGTCCCAGTCTTGGGGAGATAGGCAACATCCCAACTTAATTTTAGGGGTATATCAACTTTATTCCACACTTGAGAGTTTATGATTTTCTCATATCCCTTTTTGACACTATACTTCCAATCTTTGGATGCACCCCAAATTAATCTATTTGATCTGGCTTTGTGGTTAGTTTTCCTAGAGTTTAGAAAATTTCTTAAAGCATCTCTTTCAATCTAAAATAGCATGGTATTTGTTAATTTTTTCCATTGACATCGATTTTGTGATACCTCCATATAGTCCTTGACATGAATCCCCCAGCATTGAGTGAGAGTATTTTTGATATTGCCTGGTAGATTTTCATTCTCTGGGGGAGGAAGGCCATCCCATGAGTCTTCCCAAAAGAGAGCCTCATGTCCATTCCCAATGTTCCAAGTGAGGTTTTTGACAATTAAATCTCTATTTTGCATCATAAAGTTCCATATTTTCAAGCCTTTAGGTAAATCAATCATTCGAAAGAGGGTTAATGGGGTAGAATTGGTAAGGTATTTGTGGTATAGTATATTAGCCCATTTACTATTGTTTTCTTGAAACATTCTCCATACTAATTTAGCACATAAGGCTTTTTTTGCCATTCTAAGTTTTTGAGTCCAAGGCCACCAAATTCTTTTGGTTGATATATCTAGTCGCATTTAATCAGTGCTACATTGTTTTTTTCGTCAGTGCCTTGCAAAACCCAACTAATATTTTGATGTCATATGCTTCCATTTTAAATTTCACAAACATCGGAGCTCTTTTGAAATATTATTTTAAACTTTAAATTTTTCTCAATCAGAGGAAAACCCACCTAATATTTTGATGTCAAATGCTTCTATTTTAAATTTCACGAAGATCTGAAATCATTTGAAATATTAATTTAAAGTTTCCATTTTACACAATCAGAGGAAAACCCACCTAATATTTTAATGTCAAATGCTTCCATTTTAAATTTCATGAAGATCGGATCTCATTTGAAATATTAATTTAAAGTTTCAATTTTACACAATCAGAGGAAAACCCACCTAATATTTTGATGTCAAATTCTTCCAATTTAAATTTCACGAAGATCGGAGGTCATTTGAAATATTAATTTAAAGTTTCAATTTTTCACAATCAAAGGAAAACCCACCTAATATTTTGATGTCAAATGCTTCCAATTTAAATTTCACGAAGATCGGAGCTTGTTTGAAATATTAATTTAAAGTTTCAATTTTGCTCAATGAGAGGAAAACCCACCTAATATTTTGATGTGAAATACTTCCATTTTAAATTTCACAAAGATCCAAGCTCATTTGAAATATTAATTTAAAGTTTCAATTTTGCTCTCGGACGTAAAACGTGTCACAAAAAAGCTTCGATTTTGCACAATCAGAGGAAAACCCACCAAATATTTTGATGTCAAATGCTTCCATTTTAAATTTCATGAACATCGGTGCTTGTTTGAAATATTAATTTAGACTTCCAATTTTTCTCAATCAGAGGAAAACCCACCTAATATTTAGAAGAAAAATGCTTCTATTTTAAATTTCATGGAGATCCAAGCTCGTTTGAAATATTAATTTAAAGTTTCAATTTTACACAATCAGAGGAAAACCCACCTAATATTTTAATGTCAAATGCTTCCATTTTAAATTTCACAAAGATCAAATCTTGTTTGAAATATTAATTTAAAGTTGCAATTTTTCTCAATCAGAGGAAAACCCACCTAATATTTTTATGTCAAATGCTTCTATTTTAAATTTCATGAAGAACTGAGCTCATTTGAAATATTAATTTCAAGTTTCAATTTTACACAATCAGAGGAAAACCCACCTAATATTTTGATGTCAAATGCTTCCAATTTAAATTTCATGAAGATAGGAGCTCGTTTGAAATATTAATTTAAAGTTTCAATTTTTCTCAATCAGAGGAAAACCCACCTAATATTTTGATGTCAAATGCTTCCATTTTAAATTTCATGAAGATCTGAGCTCATTTGAAATATTAATTTAAAGTTTCAATTTTACTCCCAGACGTAAAACGTGTCACAAAAAAGTTTCAATTTTGCACAATCAGAAGAAAACCCACCTAATATTGCGATGTCAAATGCTTCCATTTTAAATTTCATGAACATCTGAGCTCGTTTGAAATATTAATTTAAACTTTCAATTTTGCTCAATCAGAGTAAAACCCACCTAATATTTTGATGTCAAATGCTTCTATTTTAAATTTCACTAAGATCCGAGCTCGTTTGAAATATTAATTTAAAGTTTCAATTTTACACAATTACAGTAAAATGCACTTAATATTTTAAAGTCAAATGCTTCCATTTTACATTTCACAAAGATCGGATCTCGTTTGAAATATTAATTTAAAGTTTCAATTTTGCTCAATCAGAGGAAAAACCACCTAATATTTTTATGTCAAATGCTTGTTTTTTAAATTTTATGGAGATTTGAGCTCGTTTGAAATATTAATTTCAAGTTTCAATTTTACACAATGAGAGGAAAACCCACGTAATATTTTGATATCAATGTTGGAAAGCTACAATGGGAACAATTGTTGTTTTTTTATTGATGTCAAACCTTAACTGGTGAGACTATTGCTATCTATTTGAGAACCATATCTATTTATTGTTGAAGAAGATTTTATGGCATGGATAACAAGAAGACCAAGTGAAGTGGTTGAGTTATGGGAAATAACAAGGGTACTTGATCATTTGGTACATTGACATAGTAATGTGTTGTTTGTCTTTTTTATGATAGTTTACTAAGAACAGTTTGTGCCGAGCGAAGTTAGAGATTACCGAGTGCCAGTAAATTTTTGAGGAAACCAGTGATGACCAACCAGAAGAACACTGTGTCAGCCGAGCAACAGTATTTTGGTAATTGTTGAGATTTGAGATCTATGGCTGACATAATTGATTTTATTGGGATATGTAAAGTTAATTGAGGATAAGCACGATTGGTCCATACTATTTAAATGCATGGGTAACCGTAATTAATGTATGGATCAAAGATTTAATTTGTGATTGCTTTGGAGAAGTAAATTAAACATAAAGATGGAAAGATCCATTGGATCTGACCTAACCAAAGACCTACGATCTTGATTAAATGACAACAGATTTATCTGACCTAGATGAAGAGGTATAATATAACCTCAAGGGTTTATTCATGTATGGTGATGTTGATGCAAGAGGATTGCATAGTTAATTGACTGATTGGCATGATCTAGAAGAGAAGGCTGAGAAAATAAGAAGAGAGTTGCAAGATTGATTTCTTGACGGATTTCCAAGAAGATCTGAAGATTGAAAATACAATGGAGGCCACTAAGTGAATTAGCATAAGAGATGAATTGGATCTGGATTTGTAAAATAAGTTGTATGTATCAGATCACACCTTCTGATTACTTTCTAACCATTGTATCAGTCAAAATCCTTTAACCAGGTTGACCTGACAGTTATTGTATAAATCCTTTAAGAAAGGTGACATTCAGGTGGAATGTTCTAAGTCCTCTAACAATGCCACTCCTAACAGGGTGATTAAATACTTTAGCTAGGTCACATTTAGCAATGTGTTTTGTAACCTTTAACAGGGTTGGCTCCTAATAGAGCTCACTTCAGAAGAGTGAAAATTTGATAGCATGTTATAGGTGTTTTTTCCCATATTGGGTTTCCACTTTAAATACTGGTGTCAACTTGTGTGAATGTTTATGTTGTTTTTTACTGTTGAGTTTCTACAAGCTAATTACATCTGAATAGTAAACTGCATATGTATGTTGTTGATTTATGTTATTGCTGTCGAATAGATCTGAGTTGTTCAAATTGGTATAAAGTTCAAATGGGTACATGTAGACCCGAGGATAACTGATTCACCCCCCATCTCAATTATTCTAAATTCATTCTAAAAATTGGTATTAGAGATTTGGTCTCTAGAAAGTAGTTTGAAGGTACTTGGAGCAAAAGATCAAGATGTATAATAAGGAGGTACCAAAGTTGAACAAAGATAACTTCCCTGCACGGCAGAGTTTGATGAAATTACATTTGGCTGGTATTGGTGATTCTACTAAGAACTATATTGAACATGATTATGTAGCCCCCACTACACCTGCCATAGCTGCACAGCTAAGAGAAAAGAAGGAACACAATCAAGCAATGTTGGAGATTGCATCATCTCTGAACTATCATAAGTTTGAAGACATAAAGAAATGCACAAATGAAAAGTAGATGTGGGATGACCAAGAAATCATCTATGGAGGTGATACAAATGTGCTGAGAGCCAAATCTAAAAGTTTAAGAGGTAAGTTTGATGAAATGAAAATGCAAGAAGGAGAAAATATAGTTCAATATTATGGTAGGATAAAGGAAGTTGTAAATGCTATTAGAGGAGCTAAGGGAACCATTGATGATAACACCATTATGAGTAAGGTACTAAGAACAATTCTTCCTGTATATGCTATTAGAGTCTCTACAATTCAAGAGTTAAGATGTACTGCTAATAATAATTTGACTTGGGAAGGTCTTGTAGGAAGACTTACTGCATTTGAGATGTCAAATTTTGATAACTACACTCCACAAGCTATTGAATCCACATTCAAGTCCTAGATGGTCCTTAAGAAATCAAAGAAAGGAAAGAAATGTGTGAACAGTGACAGCAAAACTACAGATGATGATCTAGAAGAACTTGAAGCACTAATGGAAAAAGACTATCTAGAGGAAAAGGAAAATTCAAAGGTAAACTTCTTATCATTTGTTTTTCATGTAATAAAGTTGTTCATATTGCTGCTAGATGTCCTGATAAGAATGATAAAGATGAAAGAAGAGACAGCAAGTACAAAGACAGAAAGGATGACCAAGACTTCATAAAGTATACAGATTACAAAGACAAAGGTAAGAAATATTGCTATATAGCTGAAGAAAATTTTGACAGTGATTCTGACAATTTGGATGAAAATGACATAGAAGTTGTGTATGATGCTATGAAAGATGATTTTGATGATGATGAGAAAGCTAAAATAATTTCTTATATGATTAAAGGTGACCATTGGATTATTAACAGTGGTTGTTCACAACACATGACTGGTGATAAAGATAAATTTGAAACCTTAGTTCAGTGTAAAGGTGGTTATGTTAAATTTGGTAATGATGCACCATGTCTTGTTAAAGGGAAAGGATCAATTAACTTGACTAAAAAGATGAGATGTGACAATTTATATTGGGTTGATGATCTTAACTATAATTTATTGAGTGTTTTTTTTTTTTTTTTAAGCAAAAGTGGATTATCCACCGTATTTATATTGATAATATTAATCTGATTCAATAACTCCCCCGTGGAAGAATCAGTAAGAAACCCCGGGATCATTGTCATATACATGTAAAACAATAATTTACAGTGTCAATTACATATTAAAACCCCTGGGGATTTTGTTTTTACAAAATTCTCAGAAGCCAAGGCATATGTCATGACTAGTGAATTCTATGTCATATGCTATTCGGCCTTGCTTACAAATAACCTTTAATAGGTTAATGTTGTGCTGAGATAACATTTTAGATATCATTTTATATCTATTATCAACCTAATCACAATACAAAGAAAAAACTTTCGAAGATGCATAAACATTGACCTTTATTCGATCATATCTTTCCCCTCCCAAACAGAAATCGGGA
>MU224510.1:1728801-1739359 GCA_018584345.1 Thuja plicata
AAGGGTTAGAGGTCAATGCAAATTGATAATCAAGATCAACTTAATATTTATCAAAGAATTTTAAGGGTTATAGTTTTGGAAAAATTGTATAGTAAGGTGGAATAGTGATAGGGAAATAAGGTTTAGAATTGGTTTTGTTTATTGAATCTTTATTTATTAGTTAATGAATTGATAGTAAATGGGGACCCGAATTGATCTTTTATGTTGTAACTAGATTAGGAAACATCGTGACTTCCTAGATCACCTATTTCAACGTAGGACCTCTCATAACAGAATATCATCCTCATAATTATATGAATATTAAAACTTGGACCTAGGGCTAAATCATCAAATCTAGTTATGCACATAACCCGTATGGCTAGTTATTGTCCTAACTTACCTCTATTCATCCCCGATAGTGGCTTGCACGAGTGTAAAAAAAAAAAAAAATTGTATGTGTGTTTTGCCCTAGTTTTGGGCATGACAGATCCAAGCTCATTCAAAATATTATTTCAAGTTTCAATTTTACACAATAAGAGGAAAACCCACCTAATATTTTGATGTCAAATGCTTCCAATTTAGATTTCACGAAGATCCGAGCTTGTTTTAAGTATTAATTTAAAGTTTTAATTTTTCTCATCAGAGGAAAACCAACCTAATATTTTGACGTGAAATGCTTCCATTTTAAATTTCACGAACATCAGAGCTCGTTTAAAATATTAATTTAAAATTTCAATTTTTCTCAATCAGAGGAAAACCCACCTAATATTTTGATGTCAAATGCTTCTATTTTAAATTTCAAAGGGATCCGAGCTTGTTTGAAATATTAATTTAAAGTTTCAAGTATTGATTTAAAGTTTTAGTTTTACACAATCAGAGGAAAACCCACCTAATATTTTAATGTCAAATGCTTCTATTTTAAGTTTCACAAAGATCTAATCTCATTTGAAATATTAATTTAAATTTTCAATTTTGCTCAATCAGACGAAAACCCAACTAATATTTTGATGTCAAATGCTTCTTTTAAATTTCATGGAGATCTGAGCTCGTTTGAAATATTAATTTCAAGTTCCAATTTTACACAATGAGAGGAAAACCCACCTAATATTTTGTTGTGAAATGCTTCCAATTTAAATTTTACGAAGATCAGAGCTCATTTGAAATATTATTTTTAAGTTTCAATTTTGCTCAATCAGAGGAAAATCCACCTAATATTTTGATGTCAAATGCTTCCATTTTAAATTTTACAAAGATCCAAGCTCGTTTGAAATATTAGTTTAAAGTTTCAATTTTGCACAATCAGAGGAAAACACACCTAATATTTTGATGTCAAATGCTTCCATTTTAAATTTCATGAACATCGGAGCTCATTTGAAATATTAATTTACACTTTCAATTTTTCTCAATCGGAGGAAAACCCACCTAATATTTTGATGTCAAATGCTTCTAGCTAAGATTTTACAGAGATCCGAGCTTGTTTTAAATATTAATCTAAAGTTTCAATTTTACACAATCAGAGGAACACCCACCTAATATTTTAATGTCAAATGCTTCCATTTTAAATTTCACTTAGATCAGATCTCATTTGAAATATTAATTTAAAGCTTTAATTTTGCTCAATCAGAGGAAAACCCACCTAATATTTTAAAGTCAAAAGCTTCTATTTTAAATTTCATGAAGATCCGAGCTTGTTTGAAATATTACTTTTAAGATTCAATTTTATACAATCAGAGTAAAACCCACCAAATATTTTGATGTCAAATGCTTTGAATTTAAATTTCATGAAGATCGGAGCTCGTTTGAAATATTAATTTAAAGTTTCAATTTTGCTCAATCAAAGGAAAACCCACCTAATCTTTTGATGTCAAATGCTTCCATTTTAAATTTTATGAATATCCGAGCTCATTTGAAATACTAATTTAGAGTTTCAATTTTTCTCCCGGACGTAAAACGTGTGACAAAAAAGTTTCAATTTTGTACAATCAGAGGAAAACCCACCTAATATGTTTATGTCAAATGCTTCCATTTTGAATTTCACGAACATCAGAGCTTGTTTGAAATATTAATTTAAACTTTCAATTTTGCTCAATCAGAGGAAATCTCACCTAATATTTCGATGTTAAATGCTTCTATTTTAAATTTTAGGGAGATCCAAGCTCATTTGAAATATTAATTTCAAGTTTCAATTTTACACAATCAGAGGAAATTCCACCTAATATTTTAATGTCAAATGCTTTCATTTTAAATTTCATGAAGATCGGATCTCGTTTGAATATTAATTTAAAGTTTCAATTTTTCTCAATCAGAGGAAAACCCACCTAATATTTAGATGTCAAATGCTTCTATTTTCAATTTCTCAGAGATCTGAGCTTGTTTGAAATATTAATTTCACATTTCAATTTTACACAATCAGAGGAAAACCCACCTAATATTTTTATGTCAAATGCTTCCAATTTAAATTTCACGAACATCAGAGCTCGTTTGTAATATTAATTTAAAATTTCTATTTTGCTCAATCAAAGGAAAACCCACCTAATATTTTAATGTCAAATGCTTCCATTTTAAATTTCATGTAGATCTGAGCTCGTTTGAAATATTAATTTTAAGATTCAATTTTACACAATCACAGTAAAACCCACCTAATATTTTGATGTCAAATGCTCCCAATTTAAATTTCATGAAGATTGGAGCTCATTTGAAATGTTAATTTAAAGTTTCAATTTTGCTAAATCAGGGGAAAACCCACCTATTCTTTTGATGTCAAATGCTTCCATTTTGAATTTCATGAAGATCCGAGCTCGTTTGAAATATTAATTTAAAGTTTCAATTTTTCTCCCAGATGTAAAACGTGTCACAAAAAAGTTTCAATTTTGCACAATCAGAGGAAAACCCACCTAATATTTTGATGCCAAATACGTCCATTTTAAATTTCATGAACATCAGAGGTCTTTTTAAATATTAATTTAAAATTTCAATTTTTCTCAATCAAAGGAAATCCCACCTAATATTTTGATGTCAAATGCTTCTAGTTTCAATTTGACGGAGATCCTAGCTCGTTTGAAATATTAATTTGAAGTTTCAATTTTACACAATCAGAGGAAAACCCACTTAATATTTTAATGTCAAATGCTTCCATTTTAAATTTCACAAAGATCGGATCTCGTTTGAAATATTAATTTAAAGTTTCAATTTTGCTTAATCAAAGGAATACCCACCTAATATTTTGATGTCAAATGCTTCTATTTTAAATTTCACGGAGATCCGAGCTCATTTGAAATATTAATTTCAAGTTTCAATTTTACATAATCAGAGGAAAACCCACCTAATATTTTGATGTTAAATGCTTCCAATTTAAATTTCATAAAGATCAGAGCTCGTTTGAAATATTAATTTAAAGTTTTAATTTTTCTCAATCAGAGGAAAACCCACCTAATATTTTGATGTCAAATGCTTCCATTTTAAATTTCACGAAGATCCAAGCTTGTTTGAAATATTAATTTAAAGTTTCAATTTTGCTAAATCAGAGGAAAACCCACCTAATATTTTGATGTCAAATGCTTCCATTTTAAATTTCACGAAGATCCAAGCTTGTTTGAAATATTAATTTAAAGTTTCAATTTTGCTCCCGGACGTAAAATGTGTCACACAAAAGTTTAAATTTTGCACAATCAAAGGAAAACTCTCCTAAATTTTTTTTATTGGTAAAATGCCTAGGCCAATTTTTTATTAATTGATCAATGAAATATACAACCTTGTTTAGTGCAGGCTTTGGTAGGAAAGAGCAGGGTCAAGAAAACCTCTAGCCTTGCCTGGGACCTGTGTCCAGAAAAATACATAAACTTCTATCAGGGGGCATTCCCCTTTATTACATTTTAAAGTTTTGTTTCATGTTACTTGAAGAAGAAAAACCTTCATTTGCATAATTTTAACTTCCCTTTTTAAGGACTCAGTTTGTAGATTACAATACATTATATTTTCTACTTTTTGGCACATCCTTGGGCTGAGAAAAATATTCTTCATGTTTGGTAACTAAATGCATAGACGGATCTTTCCCTTTCGTTATTCATGTATCTATCTATTTCCTGCATCATCTTGAAGCTTACACTAAGATCATTGTTAGTGTATACCTCATTATCAAATGATAAATGTGCATTCCTGGTTATAAATCAAAGAAAACTATACCCTTCCTCATTGATTTTGAGATTTATTAAACTCTCCTTGCTATATTAGAAAAAGGGGAGAAAAATATTTTTTTTAGATAGTCAATTTTCTTCATTATTTAAAAACATAGTTAGTCCATTTTCTTCACCATTACTTGAAGCATGAATAAAACATTTTTCTTATTTCAAAACTTCAACTTGATTGTCAAAGCGCATTAATTTTTCTAGTGGTGTTTTAAGAGCTTACTTTGTATTGCTAACTCAAATAAGCCTTGTTTAATGTTAAGAATGACTTCATAGTCTTTAGCTAACTTTTAACATTTAGATTTTTAAAGAGGGATTATTCTATTTTAGTTAAAATTGAAGCAAGAATCAAAGTAAGAGATCATTTTTATGCTGTTTCTTTCAAAAAGATATTGATATGGTATTCTATTAATAAATGTTTCAAATTTGTGTATGTGTGCTCCTACAGTTTTATTAGTCTTAATCTATCTATCTTAGTTTAATATATTTTTAACGTATTAGGAGTTGTTTTGCCTCTTAGCCTAAGTTTCAAGTGTTTCTATTAATAATCTACAATTATGAGATAATGAGTGTTTCTATATATATCAAGAATCTAAAGGGTTATAGATTACTCTATATATTTAATATTTGACAATATATGTATATTCTATATTATATTTTATCTATATATATATATATATATATATGTATTTATAAATTTATTTTAATTTCATGCTGTTAGTTTATATATATTTATATGTAAAAAATATATATTGATATTAATGCATGAGTGTATAAAAAGTGTAAAGGTACTACCTTTAACTTCTCTCTATACTAAAGCTTGTGCAAGTCTCGGTATTGAAAACCATTAATTTACTAATAAGCCTTTTTATATAGGTTGTCACCTATAGGTTTGTGGGCCTTTTGAACTCCCTGTCAATTATGCCCATTCCCTTTTACTTATGAAACCACATCTCCAATACCCACAAACTTCCAAGGGTATCTTAATCTGACAATAATTTTGTTATTTATCATTCCGTCTATTTACTAAGACCGATATTGTGGCGGGGTATGTTATGCCTATAAGTATTTTATAATTCTAAAACTTGATACTTTCTGTCTAAGTGCACTGGGTTGGCGATTGTAAATTCTATTAAATTATAATCAGTAATGTGCCTAAATCTAGAATTAAAACTTTTGTGTGTGTAGCTAATCTTGTGTAACTTTATGAGTATTGAAGAATATTTTCTATGTGCTATATGGTACTAGATAGTGAATGTTAATGATGACATGTAACTGATTAAATGTTTGAAGATGTTAAATTGATAATCATGCAAGGCATTAAATTAGTTAATGTATTGTATTGTCATTGATGTCAACTTAATAAATTTTGTATGGTCATGTACATAATGCCAAAGACTTCAGAGAACCAAAGGAACCAAGGCTATGCTATCAATAATACATACAATTCAAGTATTCACCAAGTGAATGCATACACTAACAGAGTGCACTTGATAGACAGACTAAAAGAACAAAGCCACAGTAATACCCAACAAGCAAATGCACAACATTACCGATGAGCAGAGTTACACTGTTTCCCGATAAGCAAAGCACAGAGTAACTTGACGGATAGAAACTCGGTGTTTCCTGACAGACAAAGATCACAAAGCTAACTAGAGTCTCACTAATGGAATAGTTAGTTGTCACAGATGACTAACTGTAGTGGTGACCAACAGAACAAAGAGTTTAGAAAACAAAAAAACATCTAGCTGGCATAGCTAAATATAGACTTAATTGGTTGTCTACTTTGTTTTATTCGACCAGAGATAAGTGATTGATTTAAAGCTGATTTGTACAGTTGGCAAGAATATATCTATGAGACAAATTAGGTGTTATGCTTTAAATCAAATTGGCTGGATTGTTTATCACACCAAGAATCAAGAACCAAAAAATAATGAATATTATGTCTATATAAGAGACAAGCATAATTCATTTTAACAGGGGATTAAGGGGAGTGAATAAAAATTGAGGATGCTGAAGAAAAACTGATGAAGAACAACTTCATGCAGTACTGATCAAACAAGCTGAAGGAGAGCTAAAGAATTCTGTAGACACTAACGAACAGTGAGCACAACATCACAGAGCAGAAAGTATGGAGCACAAAGGATTGAATTGATACAATGGTCAGAGAGGTAATGTACTTAAATAGATCTAAAAATCTGCAATTCAAGTTGCAATATGAATAGGTCATAGTGTTTCAGTTTAACCTTTGAAGCATCAAGTCTCTTAACCAAGCAATACTTAACAGTCTTCTATATATTGAGGTAAATCTCAAGGAGTGCCAAAAAGGTTGATTCATGAAAGTAGCATTGGACTTTCCTAATACCTATTGACAGTCTAAGAAAGAGGCTGATTCAAGGATGGTAGCAATAGATGCCCGATACTAAGTGACAACCTCTATGTATAAAATCCTCTAACAAGGTCACACTTAATAGTGTGTTTGTAACCTTTAACAGGGTTGGCTCCTAACAAGGCTCATTTCAAAAGAGTGAAAATTTGGGGTACCGGTCCCAGTGGTTTTTTTCCCTAACAGGGTTTCCACATTAAAATCCATGTGTTAGGTGTGTATTATTCATTTCTTTACTGGCTTGCATCTTACATAGCTAACTCTAGATTGATCGGTATAATCTACTTATTTATTGAGTTTGGTAAATAGTTATACTGCTTATCGATAATTAATAAATATTAAGGATTGACAAAGAAAACCGACAGACAGTTAATCATTATTAGTATTTCATGGCATGCATCTTGTAGGGACATAATAGTCTAAGATTTATTGATTGGTGATTAAGTTTGAAGGATAAATTTTTGAGGCCACTGATTCACCCCCCCCTCTTAGCTATTAGTAACAATTGGTATCAGAGCTTGTGTGCTTAGAAGGAAGGTTTCAAGACCTAAGCTAAAGATCAAAAGATGAATAGACGAGATGTGCCCAAGCTGAAAAAAGATAATTTTGTTTCATGGAAGAGCAGAATAAGACTCCACTTATCAGGTATTGGTAATGATGTTACTCAATACTTAGATACTGAATATGTGCTACCCACATGAGCACTAGCTTTTGAACAAATGAGAGAGAAGCATGAGCATAATGACATGATGATAGAACTTGCTTCGTCACTCTCCAATGCTGAATTTGAAGATGTCAAAACCTGCAAAACTGCAAAGCAGATGTGGGAAAAATTGATGCTTGTGCATGGTGGTGACAAGAATATTCTAAGAGCCAAGGAAGAAATCCTTAGAGGAAAATTTGAAGATCTCAGAATGAAGGAAGGTGAAAACATCAGATAGTACAACACAAGAATCAAAGAGGTAGTCAATGATATCTGAGGGGTTGGAGGTGTACTAGAAGAAGACACAGTGGTAAGTAAAATTTTAAGAACCTTACTGCCTACTTATGCTATTAGAGTATCAGCCATACAAGAGATGAGAGCAGTGTAAAATAACACTATCACTCTAGATAGTTTGTTTGGAAGACTAGTTTCATTTGATATGAATAACTCTGATAATAGTGTCTTACCAAATATAGAGTCTGCATTCAAAACTTCTTTGAAAATAAGTAAATCAAGTCAAAATCACACTATGAGAAAATATAGTGATAGTGAAAATGAAGAAGATGATCTTGATGAAATTGAAGCACTTATGGAAAGAAGAATGCAGAGAGGAAAAGGTAAATACAAAGGTAAATTACCACTTGTTTGTTTTAATTGCAAATAAATTAGACACTTTGTTGCAAGATGTACTAACAGAAGAAAAGATGACAGAAGTAATGACAGATCTTTGAGAAGAAGTCTGATAGAGGTGATTACAAAAGCTATTGACAATCAGAAAGAAGAGATTCCTGAGATTACAAGGACAAAGGAAAGAAGCCTAGTTACCTAGCTAAATGCAAAGATGAAGATACTGACACTGAATCTGATGAAGACATCGAGATGGTATTTGTGGTAGTAAAAGATGATTCAGATGATGATGAGGAAATGTATGTAGAGACAACACTCATATACAAGATGAGTTAAATGATGTTTGGATCATAGATAGTGGCTGCACTCACCATATGACTGGTGACAAGAAAAATTTTGAGACTTTTGAATACTATAAAGGTGGTTCATTAAGAATGGGTAATGATACACCTTATCCAATTAAAGGTAGAGGAACTATTATGTTGAATAACCAGATAAAATGTGAAAATGCTTATTGGGTAAATGGATTAAATTATAATCTATTAAGTGTTTCTCAGTTGAATAATTTAGGTCACAAAGTAGCATTTGAAAATAAGAAGGCAAAGATCTTCAATAAAATAGGAAATCTAATTGGTACCGGTGAGCAGACAAAAGGTAACTTATTCTATTTGAATGATACCGACACCACTTGTTTGATTGCTTCAAATGAAGATGTATGGTTGTGGCACAAAAGATTGTGTCATGTGAATTTTGACAACATGATGAAGATAAGTAGAAGGATAAATGTAAGAGGCTTATCGATGATGATCAAGCCTAACAACATCATGTGTAAGAATTGTCAAAAAGGTAAAATGAGAAAGTCTAGTTTTAAAAGAAAAACCCATAGATCTGATGCAATTCTAGAATTAGTCCATACTGATTTATGTGGACCAATGAGGACAAAGAGTTATTATGGAGATAGATATTTTATTCTCTTTGTTGATGACTTTTCTAGAATGATGACAGTCATGTTTCTAATAGATAATTCAAAATCATTTAAGATGTTCAAATGGTATAAGGAAATGGTTGAGAAAAAAAGTGTTAAGGATTTGAAATGCTTAAGGTCAAATAGAGGAGGGGAATTTATTTTAGATGAATTCACTAAATTTTGCAATGAGAATGAAATCAAAAGACAGGTCTCTGCACAAAGAACACCACAGTAGAATGGAATTGCTGAAAGGAGAAATAGATCCATAGTTGATTGTGCAAGGACATTGATGATAGAGAAAGGCATCACCCAAATCTTCTAGACGGAAGTTGTTAGCACTACTGTTTACACATTAAATAGAGTACAATTGAAGAAAGACACCAAGAAGACACCTTATGAGATTTGGTATGGTCACACACCCAATGTAAGATACTTCAAAGTTTTTGGTAGTCAATGTTATATCTTAAAATATGATAGAAATGGAAAAATTGACTCCAAGAGTGATGAAGGAATCTTCCTAGGGTATTCCACCAAGAACAAGGCTTATAAATGTCTCAACAAAGCCTCTAACAAAATTGTTGAAAGTGCAAATGTAAAGATAGATGAATTTGCAAAGAAGAATGAAAGGGAAAGCACTAAAGAACTAGAGGACTACAATAGGTTTTCTTACAATGAGGAACCTGACACTCTACCTGACCAACAATACAAAGCTCCTGAGCAATAGATCATTTCACCCAACCATCAGGCTGCAAATATTGACGATCAGGATATTGCTCAAGAAGATGAACAAAATGATAGAGAACAAAATGATGGTCAAGCTGATAGACAAAGGATTAAACCTATACTTGCAAGATATTTTAGAAGGAACCATCTAGAGATCCAAATCATAGGAGATAAGAAAGCTGGTACAAGAACAAGAAGTAAGTCTCTATACACAAGTTGTTTAATTTGTGAGTTTGAGCCAAAATCTATCAATGCTGCACTTGATAATGAAGAATGGATAAGTGTTATGAATGATGAAATTGAGAAGATTGAGAAAAATAAGACACGGTCACTTGTACCAAGACTAGATGACAAGAATGCCATCGGTACTAAATGGATATTCAAGAATAAGCTGAACGAGAATGGAGAAGTCACAAGAACTAAAGCAAGACTAGTATGCAAGGGGTATGCACAAGAAGAAGGAATTGACTATGGAGAAACCTTTGCACCCATTGCTAGGATAGAAGGAGTATGAATATTACTTTCTTATGCTACATATAAAGGTTTCAAGGTATATCAAATGGATGTCAAGTCTGCATTCCTAAATGGAATACTTGAAGAAGAGGTATACATTGAGAAACCAGAAGGGTTTGTAAATATAGACAAGAGAAACATGGTATGTAGACTTTATAAAGCCTTGTATGGATTGAAACAAGCTCCTAGAGCCTGGTATGAAATACTTCATTCCTATCTTATAAGTGTTGGATTTTTATGGACTAGTGAAAACAATAATCTTTATTTGAAGGAAGATATTGATGCTAACACTTTGATTGCTAAAATATTTGTTGATGACATCATATTTAGAGGAAATGATATGCTATGAAAATCATTTTCTAATGAGATGAGAAAAGAGTTTGAGATGTCTATGTTTGGAGAGATCAAGTTCTTTCTTGGTCTACAGATCATGCAACAATGTGAAGGTATTTTCATTACACAGTCCAAATACATTA
>MU224510.1:1739409-1759116 GCA_018584345.1 Thuja plicata
AGAGATCAAGTTCTTTCTTGGTCTACAGATCATGCAACAATGTGAAGGTATTTTCATTACACAGTCCAAATACATTAAAGAGGTCCTGAAAATATTCAAGATGGAAGATTCCAAACTAGTTGGAATATTGATGGCTACTGGATGTAAGTTGACAAAAGAGGACAAGACACTTGAGGTAAATCATACTTTGTACAGATGAATGATTGGAAGACTCATGTATGTTGTACACACTAGACTAGATATTACACATGTAGTAGGAATAGTCGCAAGATTTTTTGCTAATCCTAGAGAATCACATATGACTACTGTGAAAAGAATTCTAAGATATCTAAAGAATACCAAGGAATATGGCTTATGGTATAGAAGAGAAGGAAAATTTGAACTTGAGGTGTTTACCGACGCTGATCGGGCTGGAAACATTGATGACAAAAAGAGCACAACTAAAGGAGCATTCTTTATGGGTGATAGACTTGTCACATGGATTAGAAAGAAGCAAGGATGCATCTCACAATCTACTACAGAGGCAGAGTATGTTGTTGCTGCTACAAACTACTCGAATATTGCATGGATCAAATAGTTACCGGAAGGTATGACTATGAAGATTCTAGAACCAGTGATTATCTATTGTGATAATACCAGTGCAATAAACATTTCCAAGAATCCAGTCATGCATGCTAAGACTAAACACATTGCCATCAAGTATCATTATTTGAGAGAACAAGTTCAAGCAAAAGAGGTGATACTTGAGTATGTGCAATCCAAAGAAAAATTAGCCAATATCTTCACCAAAGCATTGCCCAAGGATACATTTAAGTACTTGAGGAAGAGACTAGGGGTCAAACCCTTGTCTACGAGTCAGTAAAATGACTAGAAGGCTACATCAGCTTACATATTATCAGAATATCATTCATGTTGATGCAAGAAAAAAGATGAACTTCAAAGCTACATCTATATACAGATAGGTAAATATCATCACCGAGCACCAGAGCATATTGTTGTATTGCTAATGGATAAGGGAAATTCAAGGAATATATTATGGATGGAAAGAAAAGATTGCTTGACATTAATGTCAGATATCTGTAAGATACTTGTTTGGCATTGTTGTCAAAGGGAGAGAGATTATCCATATTATTACATTCTTCAGAAAAGGGAGAGAGATTATCCATTATCACATTACTCCAATAGGGAGAGATTATATCCTTAGGGAGAGAGATTGTATGAAAATATTATACAAAGGGAGAGTTGTTGAAAAGAGAAAAAAACATCAAAAGAGAAGAATAGTGAAAGAAGACAAAATTGACACAAAGAGAAAACACAACCCAACAGAAGATAAAGAGCATAACACAACACAACAAAAGATAAAGAGCTGGAAGAATCAAATCTAAGCTAAAACAGAGCTTATCGATGGTGAAACATTTTTATTGGTTATCAGAACAAAATGATTGGTAGTTTGATGAATCTCAACTATTGTATTTCAAATTGTATTAGAAATAGTATAGTGTGATAATATAGTATGTTTCCATCAATGCCAAAGGGAGAGATTGATGACATGTAACTGATTAAATATTTGAAGATGTTAAGTTGATGATCATGCAAGGCATTAAATTGGTTAATGTATTGTATTGTCATTGATGTCAACTTAATGAATTTTGTACGGTCATGTACATAATGCCAAAGACTTCAAAGAACCAAAGGAACCAAGGCTATGCTATTAGTAATGCATACAAGTCATTTATTCACCAAGTGACTACATACACTGACAAAGTGCACCTGACAGACAGAGTAAAAGAACAAAGTTATAGTGATACCCGACGAGCAAATGCACAACATTACCGATGAGCAGAGTTACAATGTTGCCCGATGAGCAAAGCACAGAGTAACCCGACGGATAGAAACTCAGTGTTTCTTGAAAAATGGAGATCACAAAGATAACTGAAGTCTCACCAATGGAATAGTCAGTTGTCACTGATGACTAACTGCAGTGGTGACTGACAGAGTAGAGAGTTTAGAAAACAACAAAATATCTAGCTAGCAGAGCTAAATATATACTTAACTGGTTGTCTACTTTGTTTTATTTGACCAAAGATAAGTGATTGATTTAAAACTGATTTTTATAGTTGGCAAGAAGATATCTTTGAGACAAATCATGCGTTATTCTTTAAATCTAATTGGTTGGATTTTTTATCACGCCAAGAAATAATGAATATTATGTCTATATAAGAGACAAGCTTAATTCATTTTAATAGGGGATTAAGGGGAGTGAATAAAAATTGAGGATGCTGAAGAAAAATTGATGAAGAACAACTTCATGCAGTACTGATCAAACAAGATGAAGGAGAGCTAAGGAATTCTGCAGACACCGATGAACAGTGAGCACAACATCATAGAGCAGAAAGTATGGAGCACAAAGGATTGAATTGATACATCGGTTAGAGGGGTAATGTACTTAAATATATCTGAAAATCTACAATTCAAGTTGTAATGTGAATAGGTCATAGTGTTTTAGTTTAACCATTGAAGCATCAAGTCTCTTAACCAATTAGGACTTAACAGTCTTCTATATATTGAGGTACATCTCAAGGAGTGCCAAAAAGGTTGATTCATGAAAGTAGCATTGGACTTTCCTGATACCTATTGATAGTCTAAGAAAGAGGCTGATTCAAGGATGATAGAAATAGATGCCTAATACTAAGTGAAAACATCTATGTATAAAATCCTCTAACAAGGTCACACTAAACAGTGTTTTTGTAACCTTTAACAAGGTTGGCTCCTAACAAGGCTCACTTCAGAAGAGAGAAAATTTGGGGTACCGGTCCAAGTGGTTTTTTCCCCTAACAGTGTTTCCATGTTAAAAATACATGTGATATATGTGTATGATTAATTTCTTTGTTGTCTTGCATCTTACATAGCTAACTCTAGATTGATTGGTATACTCTACTTATTTATTGAGTTTCGGTAAATAGTTATACTGTTTATCGGTAATCAAGAAAGAATAAGGATAGACAAAGAAAACTGACAGACAATTAATCATTATTAGTATTTCATGGCATGCATCTTGTAGGGACATAATAATTTGAGATTTATTGATTGGTGGTTAAGTTTGAAGGATAAATTTTTGACGCCACTGATTCACCCCCCCTCTCAGTTATTACTAACAATTAATACCATCTATTTTATAGGGTATTTTCTCTAGGACTAGATGTTAAGTCATTGTATACTTTAATATTTGTTTCTTTGATTAAATTAGTCTCTAATGATGTATGTTGTAAGCGACACGTCTTTTTCATTGTCTTCCTATTGTATACTTGTTTCCCACTTTATTGTTTATTTTCCTCTACTATTATTTGTACCCTTTTTATCTAATAACACATCCTACACACTGCTTTATTCAGAGGGATGAAATAAATAAGTGGAAGGTGTACCTCCTATCAAGTGATTCATGTTGTCAAGCTGTGGCCATGATTTACTAGGTTGATATTTTCCCCATTGGCACCCAGGTTCGCTAAGTTATCCGCTTCTTTGTTTCCTTTTCGATATATATGGTCATATCATGTTTCTTGAAAGCAGTCCACAAGGTCTAGGAAATCTTCTAGTTTCAAGTTTAGGATCCAATTTGGAGTGCTTCTTTTTCTTAGCGCATTGAGAATAATTTGTGAGTCTCCTTCTATAATAAGTTTCTGAATACCATTTTCTAAACTTGTCTTGAGACCTTTTCTTAATGCCTCAAGTTTCACTTGATTATTGGAAGCAATGCCAAGAGGTTTGGCCCTTATGACCACCCAATCACCTTCCTCATTCCTGATGATGCACCCTAATCTATATTTTCTTGGGTTTCCTCTTGATGCTCCATCAAAATTTAGTTTTATCCATCCATGTGGGGCAGGTTTCCATTTACATAGGGTTCTAGCTAATTTGTTAGTTTTGGAGTATCTTAGTTGGGGGCTGATTAAACCTTTCCAATTCTTCTTCATGTCTGCATCTGAATCAGTGAATGATCCTTCTTCTTTGTGTGTATTTCTTAAGTGATTATTCATAACTTCTATGATGCTTTCTTCAATTTTGTTAAGCAAATATTCTCTCTCCATACTAGTTTCCATGAATATCCTTCTATTTCATTCTTTCTAGATTTCCCAAACCAATATGGAAGGGGTTATCCTCCACATCTTTCTATATACTTTGGATTCCTCAAGAGGCTAATCTCATAAAAAGCTCACAAAGTTATTGTTAAAAGAAGAGGCCCAATTAAATTTGTTACAGAGCCACGTCCAATAATAGTTAGTGAAAGGGCAGTCAAATAATAAGTGCTTGGCAGTTTCATAGGCAGATTTACATAGGACACATCTTGATGGGCCTTCAAATCCTAGTACGGAGAATCTGTCTGATGTTAATATTCTTTCTTGTAAGGTGGCCCAAAGGAGGGTCCCAACCTTGGAAAGACAGGCAGCATCCTAGCATAATTTTAGGGGTATATCAACTTTATTCCATTGTTGAGAGTTTATGATTTTCTCATATCCTTTTTTGACACTATACTTCCCATCTTTGGATGCACCCCAAATTAATCTATCCGGTCTGCTTTTGTGGTTAGTTTTCCTAGATTTTTGAAAATTTCTGAAAGCATCTCTTTCATTCTAAGATAGCGTGGTGTTTGTTAAGTTTTTCCATTGACATCAATTCTGCAATACCTCAATATAGTCCTTGACATCAATCCCCTAGCATTGAGTGAGAGTATTTTTGATATTGTCTGGTAGATTTTCATTATCTGGGGGAGGAAGGCCATCCCATGAGTCATCCCAAAAGAGAGCCTCATGTCCATTACCAACGTCCCAAGTGAGGTTTTTGACAATTAAATCTCTATTTTGCATCATAAAGTTGTAGATTTTTGAGCCTTTAGGTGAATCAATCATTCAGAAGAGGGTTAATGGGGTAGAATTGGTAAGGTATTTGTGGTATAGTATCTTAGCCCATTTACTATTGTTTTCTTGAAACATTCTCCATACTAATTTAGCACCTAAGGTTTTGTTTTTTCATTCTAAGTTTTTCATTCCAAAGCCACCAAATTCTTTTGGTCGACATAACTGGTCCCATTTAATCAGTGCTACTTTTTTTTTTTAAGTGCCTTGCAAAACCCACCTAATATTTTGATGTCATATGCTTCCATTTTAAATTTCATGAACACCAGAGCTCATTTGTAATATTAATTTAAAATTTAAATTTTACTCAATCAGAGGAAAGCCCACCTAATATTTTGATGTCAAATGCTTCTATTTTAAATTTCACAGATTTCTGAGCTTGTTTGAAATATTAATTTAAAGTTTCAATTTTACACAATCAGAGGAAAACCCACCTAATATTTTAATGTCAAAGGCTTCCATTTTAAATTTCATGAAGATCAGATCTCGTTTGAAATATTAATTTAAAGTTTCAATTTTTCTCAGTCAGACGAACACCCACCTAATATTTTGATGTCAAATGCTTCTATTTTAAATTTCAGGGAGATCCGAGCTCGTTTAAAATATTAATTTAAAGTTTGAATTTTACACAATCAGAGGAAAACCCACCTAATATTTTGATGTCAAATGCTTCCAATTTAAATTTCACAAAGATCAGAGCTCGTTCGAAATATTAATTTAAAGTTTCAATTTTTCTCAATAAGAGGAAAACCCACCTAATATTTTGATGTCAAAAGCTTCCATTTTAAATTTCATGAAGATATGAGCTCATTTGAAATATTAATTTAAAGTTTCAAATTTGCTCTCATACGTAAAACATGTCACAAAAAATTTTCAATTTGGCACAATTAGAGGATAACCCACCTAATATTTTGATGTCAAATGCTCCCATTTTAAATTTCATGAACATTGGAGCTTGTTTGAAATATCAATTTAAACTTTCAATTTTTCTCAATCAAAGGAAAACCCACCTAATATTTTGATGTCAAATGCTTCTATTTTCAATTTCCTAGAGATCCAAGCTCGTTTCAAATTTTAACTTAAAGTTTCAATTTTACATAATTAGAGGAAAACCCACCTAATATTTTAATGTCAAATGATTCTATTTTAAACTTCACGAAGATCAGATCTCGTTTGAAATATTAATTTAAAGTTTCAATTTTGCTTAGAGGAAAACCCACCTAGTATTTTGATGTCAAATGCTTCTATTGTAAATTTTACAGAGATTTGAGCTCATTTGAAATATTAATTTCAAATTTTAATTTTACACAACCAAAGGAAACCCCACCTAATATTTTGATGTCAAATGCTTCCAATTTAAATTTCACGAAGATCGGAGCTCATTTGAAATATTAATTTAAAGTTTCAATTTTGCTTAATCAAAGGAAAACGCACCAAATATTTTGATGTCAAATGCTTCCATTTTAAATTTCATGAAGATCTGAGCTCATTTGAAATATGAATTTAAAGTTTCAATTTTACTCCCAGACGTAAAACGTGTCAAAAAAAGATTCAATTTTGCACAATCAGAGGAAAACCCAACTAATATTTTGATGTCAAATTCTTCCATTTTAAATTTCATGAACATCAGAGCTCGTTTGAAATATTAATTTAAACTTTCAATTTTGCTCAATCAGAGGAAAACCCACCTAATATTTTGATGTCAAATTCTTCTATTTTAAATTTCATAGATATTCGAGCTCATTTGAAATATTAATTTAATGTTTTAATTTTACACAATCAGAGGAAAACCCTCCTAATATTTTAATTTCAAATGCTTCCATTTTAAATTTCACGAAGATCAGATCTCGTTTCAAATATTAATTTAAAGTTTCAATTTTGCTCAATGAGAGGAAAACCCACCTAATATTTTGTTGTCAAATGCTTCTATTTTAAATTTTAGGGAGATCCGAGCTCATTTGAAATATTAATTTGAAGTTTCAATTTTACACAATCAGAGGAAAACCCTCCTAATATTTTGATGTCAAATACTTCCAATTTCAATTTCATGAAGATCAGAGCTCATTTGAACTATTAATTAAAAGTTTCAATTTTGCTCCCAGACATAAAACTTATCACAAAAAAGTTTCAATTTTGCAAAATTAGAGGAAAACCCACCTGATATTTTGATAGCAAAAGCTTCCATTTTAAATTTCATGAACATCGGAGCTCGTTTGAAATATTAATTTAAACTTTCAATTTTGCTCAATCAGAGGAAAACCCACCTATTATTTTGATGTCAAATACTTCTATTTTAAATTTCACAAAGATCCTACCTTTCTTGAAATATTAATTTAAAGTTTCAATTTCACACAATTAGAGGAAAACCCACATAATATTTTAATGTCAAATGCCTCAATTTTAAATTTTACAAACATCCAAGCTTGTTTGAAATATTGATTTCAAGTTTCAATTTTACACAATCTGAGGAAAACCCACCTAATATTTTGATGTCAAATACTTCCAATTTAAATTCCAAGAAGATTGGAGCTTGTTTGAAATGTTAATTTAAAGTTTCAATTTTGATCAATCAGTGGAAAACGCACCTGATAGTTTTATGTCAAATGCTTCCATTTTAAATTTCACGAAGAGCTGAGCTCATTTGAAATATTTATTTAAAGTTTCAATTTTGTTCCCAGACGTAAAACGTGTCACAAAAAAGTTTCATTTTTGCAGAATCAGAGGAAACCCCACCTAATATTTTGATGTCAAATGCTTCCATTTTAAATTTCACAAACATCAGAGCTCGTTTGATATAGTAATTTAAACTTTCAATTTTTCTCAATCAGAGGAAAATCCACCTAATGTTTTGATGTCAAATGCTTCCAATTTAAATTTCACAAATATCAGAGCTCATTTGAAATACTAACTTAAAGTCTCAATTTTGCTCAATCAGAGGAAAACCCACCTAATATTTTAATGTCAAATGATTCCAATTAAAATTTCACAAAGATCGGAGCTCGTCTAAAATATTAATTTAAAGTTTCAATTTTTCTCAATGAGAGGAAAACCCACCTTATATTTTTATGTCAAATGATTCCATTTTAAATTTCGTGAAGATCCGAGCTCGTTTGAAATATTAATTTAAAGTTTCAATTTTGCTCTCGGACGTAAAATGTGTCACAAAAAAGTTACAATTT
The DNA here is from genome assembly GCA_018584345.1 of Thuja plicata. Taxonomy (NCBI): domain Eukaryota; kingdom Viridiplantae; phylum Streptophyta; class Pinopsida; order Cupressales; family Cupressaceae; genus Thuja; species Thuja plicata. The sequence continues at coordinate 1,747,499 of MU224510.1, forward strand.
TGCACAATCAAAGGAAAACCCACCTAATATTTTGATGTCAAATGCTTCCATTTTAAATTTAACAAACATCAGAGCTCGCTTGAAACATTAATTTAAAATTTTAGTTTTGCTCAATCAGAGGAAAACCCACATAATATTTTGATGTCAAATTCTTCTATTTTAAATTTCACGGAGATCCAATATCATTTGAAATATTAATTTAAAGTTTCAATTTTTTTCCCAGACATAAAACGTGTCACAAAAAAGTTTCAATTTTGCATAATCAGAGGAAAACCCACCTAATATTTTGATGTCAAATGCTTCCATTTTAAATTTCACGAACATCAAATCTCGTTTGAAATATTAATTTAAACTTACAATTTTGTTGAATCAGAGGAAAACCCACCTATTATTTTAATTTTAAATGCTTCTATTTTAAATTTCAAAGAGATCCGAGCTCGTTTGAAATATTAGTTTAAATTTTGAATTTTACACAATCAGAGGAAAACCCACCTAATATTTTAATGTCAAATGCTTCCTTTTTAAATTTCACAAAGATCAGATCTCGTTTGAAATATTAATTTATAGTTTCAATTTTGCTCAATCAGAGGAAAACCCACCTAATATTTTTATGTCAAATGCCTCTATTTTAAATTTCATGGAGATCCCAACTCGTTTGAAATATTAATTTCAACTTTCAATTTTACACAATCAGAGGAAAACCCACCTAATATTTTGATGTCAAATGCTTCCAATTTAAATTTTATGAAGATCGGAGATGGTTTGAAATATTAATTTAAAGTTTTGATTTTTCTAAATCAGAGGAAAACCCACCTAATATTTTGATTTCAAATGCTACGATTTAAAATTTCTCAAAGATCCAAGCTCATTTGAAATATTATTTTAAAGTTTCAATTTTACTCCCGGACATAAAATGTGTCACAAAAAAGTTTCAATTTTGCACAATCAGAGGATAACCCACCTAATATTTTGATGTCAAATGCTTCCTTTTTCAATTTCACAAACATTGGAGCTCGTTTAAAATTTTAATTTAAAGTTTCAATTTTGCTCAATCGAAGGAAAACCCGCCTAATATTTTGATGTCAAATGCTTCTATTTTAAATTTCATAGATATCCGAGGTCATTTGAAATATTAATTTAAAGTTTCAATTTTACATAAATAGAGGAAAACCCACCTAATATTTTAATGTCAAATGCTTCCATTTTAAATTTCACAAAGATCAAATCTCGTTTGAAATATTATTTTCAATTTTCAATTTTTCTCATTTAGAGGAAAATCGACCTCAGTTTTGATGTCAAATGCCTCTATTTTAAATTTCATAGAGATCCGAGCTTGTTTGAAATATTAATTTTAAGTTCCAATTTTCCACAATCAGAGGAAAACCCACCTAATATTTTAATGTCAAATCCTTCCATTTTAAATTTCATGAATATCAGATCTCATTTGAAATATTAATTTAAAGTTTCAATTTTGCTCAATCAGAGGAAAACCCTCCTAATATTTTGATGTCAAATGCTTCCATTTTAAATTTCACGAACATCGGAGCTTGTTTGAAATATTAATTTAAACTTTCAATTTTTCTCAGTCAGAGGAAAACCCACCTAAATTTTTTATATCAAATGCTTCTATTTTAAATTTCACCGAGATCCAAGCTCGTTTGAAATATTAATTTAAAGTTTCAATTTTACACAATCATAGCGAAACCCACCTAATATTTTAATGCGAAATGCTTCCATTTTAAATTTCATGAAGATTGGATATTGTTTAAAATATAAATTTAAAGTTTCAATTTTTCTCTATAAGAGGAAAACCCACCTAATATTTTTATGTCAAATGCCTCTATTTTAATTTTCATGGAGACTCGAGATCGTTTGAAATATTACTTTCAAGTTTCAATTTTACACAATGAGAGGAAAACCCACATAATATTTTGATGTCAAATGCTTCCAATTTAAATTTCACGAAGATCAGAGCTCGTTTGAAATATTAATTTAAAGTTTCAATTTTGCTCAATCAGAGGAAAACCCACCAAATATTTTGATGTAAAATGCCTCTATTCTAAATTTCATGGAGATTAAAGCTTGTTTGGAATATTAATTTAAAGTTTCAATTTTACACAACCAGAGTAAAAACAACCTAATATTCTGATGTCAAATGCTTCCAATTTAAATTTCACGAAGATCGAAGGTCGTTTGAAATATTAATTTAAATTTTTGATTTTGCTCAATCAGAGGAAAACCCACCTATTATTTTAATGTAAAATTCCTCTATTATAAATTTCCCGTTGATCCGAGCTTGTTTGAAATATTAATTTCAAGTTTCAATTTTACACAATAAGAGGAAAACCCACCTAATATTTTCATGTCAAATGCTTCAAATTTAAATTTCACAAAGATCGGAGCTCATTTGAAATATTAATTTAAAGTTTTAATGTTTCTCAATGAGAGGAAAACCCACCTAATATTTTCATGTCAAATGCTTCCATGTTAAATTTCATGAAGATCTAGACTTTTTTGAAATATTAATTTAAAGTTTCAATTTTCCTTCCAGACGTAAAACATGTCACAAAAAAGTTTCAATTTTGCACAATCAGAGGAAAACCCACCTAATATTTTGATGTCAAATGGTTCCATTTTAAATTTCACGAACATCGGAGCTCGTTTGAAATATTAATTTAAACTTTTAATTTAAACTTTTAATTTTGCTCAATCATAGGAAAACCCACCTTATATTTTGATGTCAAGTGCTTCTAATTTAATTTTCATGGATATTCGAGCTCGATTGAAATATTAATTTAAAGTTTCAATTATACACAATCAGAGGAAAACCCACCAAATATTTTAATGTCAAATGCTTCCATTTTAAATTTCACGAAGATCGGCTCTTGTTTGAAATATTAATTTAAAGTTTCAATTTTTCTCAATCAGAGGAAAACCCACCTAATATTTTTATGTTAAATGCTTTTATTTTAAATTCCACAGAGATCCGAGCTCATTTGAAATCTTAATTTCAAGTTTCAATTTTACACAATCAGAGGAAAACCCACCTAATATTTTGCCGTCAAATGCTTCCAATTTAAATTTCATGAAGATCAGAGCTCGTTTGAAATATTAATTTAAAGTTTCAATTTTTCTCAATCAGAGGAAAACCCATCTAACATTTTGATGTCAAATGCTTGCATTTTAAATTTCATGAAGATCTGAGCTCATTTGAAATATTAATCTAAAGTTTCAATTTTCCTCCCAAACGTAAAATGTGTCACAAAAAAATTTCAATTTTGCACAATCAGAAGAAAATTGACATAATATTTTTATGTCAAATGCTTCCATTTTAAATTTCACGAACATCGGAGCTCATTTTAAATATTAAATAAAACTTTCCATTTTGCTCGATCAGAGGAAAACCCAGCTAATATTTTGATGTCAAATGCTTCTATTTTAAATTTCACGGAGATCTGAGCTTGTTTGAAATATTAATTTAAAGTTTCAATTTTATACAATCAGAGGAAAACACACCTAATATTTTAATGTCAAATGCTTCCATTTTAAATTTCATGAAGATCGGATCTCGTTTGCAATATTAATTTAAATTTTCAATTTTGCTCAATCAGAGGAAAACCCACGTAATATTTTTATGTCAAATGCTTCTATTTTAAATTTCATGGAGATCTGAGCTCATTTGAAATATTATTTTCAAGTTTTAATTTTGCACAATCAGAGAAAAACCGACCTAATATTTTGATGTCAAATGCTTCCAATTTAAATTTCATGAAGATCAGAGCTTGTTTGAAATATTAATTTAAAGTTTCAAGTTTGCTCAATCAAAGGAAAACCCACCTAATATTTTGATGTTAAATACTTCCATTTTAAATTTCACAAAGATCTGAGCTCATTTGAAATATTAATTTATAGTTTCAATTTTTCTCCCAGACATAAAACATGTCACAAAATCATTTCAATTTTGCACAATCAGAGGTAAACCCACCTAATATTTTGATTTCAAATGCTTCCATTTTAAATTTCATGAACATCGGAGCTCGTTTGAAATATTAATTTAAACTTTCAATTTTTCTCAACTAGAGGAAAACCCACCTAATATTTTGATGTCAAATATTTCTATTTTAAATTTCACAGAGATCCGAGCTCATTTGAAATATTAATTTAAAGTTTGAATTTTACATAATCAGACGAAAACCCACTGAATATTTTAATGTCAATTGCTTCCATTTTAAATTTCATGAAGATCGTATATCATTTGAAATATTAATTTAAAGTTTCAATTTTGCTCAATCAGAGGAAAACTCACCAAATATTTTGATGTCAAATGCCTCTAATTTAAATTTCAGAGAGATCCAACCTCGTTTGAAATATTAATTTCAAGTTTCAATTTTACACAATCAGAGGAAAACCCACATAATATTTTGATGTCAAATGCTTCCAATTTAAATTTCACGAAGATCAGAGCTCGTTTGAAATATTAATTTAAAGTTTGAATTTTTCTCAATCAAAGGAAAACCCACCTAATATGTTGACATCAAATGCTTCCATGTTAAATTTCAGGAAGTTTCGAGCTAGTTTGAAATATTAATTTAAAGTTTCAATTTTTCTCCCGGACATGAAACGTGTCACAAAAAAGTTTCAATTTTGCACAATCAGAGGAAAACCCACCTAATATTTTGATGTTAAATGATTCCATTTTAAATTTTACGAACATCGGAGCTCATTTGAAATATTAATTTAAAATTTCAATTTTCCTCAATCAGAGGAAAACCCACCTAATATTTTGATATCAAATGCTTCTATTTTAAATTTCACAGAGATCTGAGCTTGTTTGAAATATTAATTGAAAGTTTTATTTTTACACAGTTAGAGGAAAACCCACCTAACATTTTAATGTCAAATTCTTCCATTTTAAATTTCACGAAGATCATATTTTGATGTAGGAGAATCCTGGGGTAGTTGGCAATCCTACTCAACCAAAAAAAAAAAATTTACTTTCTTTTCTAGTTTGTTCTCTGTCACTCAGCTTCTGTTGCTTGGCATGCTTTCCGAGTTTATCAATTATGCTTGTTTTCTTTTTTTGCTCAGTCCTTCTTTGGCCGAGTGCTCTGTTGCTCGGTCATGCTTTGCCGAGTTGGTTTATTTGGGAGTTGGAATTGGTGGCCAACTTCTACATTTAATTTTTGTGGCTTTATTAATGTGGGGTCTCCCATTGGGATCTGTGTGGACCTAAATCTGGGTCTCTCTTATGGTTTTGAGTGCAAAATTCTTTGGTGGACTCTTGTATATATTTGTTTCATTGTTCTTAGTTTTGGCACTAGTTTTAGAGGAGTTTTTAGAGAAGAAAACTTGGTATCAAATTGTAGTAGAAGAATGTAAGTTGTTGTAGATAGTTGTAAGTGGGTAGACAGAGATTATAGATTGCTTGGTGGCTTGCGAGCATAGGTTCAAATCTGGTTTCTTCCACTTAGCTATAGGAGAGATAGTTGGATCGTATGAGATCTTATTAAATTGTTAATGTAATTTTCCCTAACCGGGAAGGAATAATAACCCAAGATGTTGTATATAATTTGATGATCAGAGATAATATAAAATTTATATTGATATATCTTGAGTCATTGTTTATTCTGCTATGTTACTCTAGTGTTGCTGCAAGTTTGGATAGTCCATTCTTGGATCCTCTGAGCTTGACTGCATGAAGTGGTATCAGAGAAAAGTTTGATCTAGCTAATTGGAGCTTAGGGTTTCTAAAGATTTGGAGAGATGCCTTTGAGAATATTGGACCCTAGGGCAATTGCAGATCTTTCTAAGGAAGTGGAAGCAAGGATAACAAAAAGATTCAGATCTGAAATGGTGGCAATGAAGAATGAAATCATAGAAGCTATCAGAAACATTGGATTATAGAGAGGTCCTAGAACAAATAATGGCTATGAAGAAGCTACTAAATATTTTGAAGCTGCTAGATCTAGTGGAGATGATAAAATGATTAGATGGCAAGATCTAGAGGAGATAGATATGGTCAGTTGGAGAGATCTGGTGCTAGGTTGAATACAAACTACAGAATAGAAGTTTCTAATTTTTTAGGTACATTGAAGCTCAAGGACCTAATTGATTGGATCAGTTAGTTGGAAGACTACTTTGAGCTAGAAGACATTGAAGATCTACTCAGAGTAAGGTTGGTACAGACTAAGTTGAAAGTACATGCTACTCTTTGGTGGAAAGAATTATAGAGGGATCAAGAAGAAGAAGGTGAGATAAAGATCAATCAATGGAGGTTGACGGTGGTAAGGCTAAAAGCTAAGTTCATTCATGCTGACTATGAACTTGAATTATTCAAGAAATTGTAGAATCTAAAATAGAAGGAGATGACTGTGGAAGATTATACAGATGAGTTCTACAAGTTAACAATTCATTCTGGACATAGAGAACTTTCTAAGGAAAAGGTGGTGAGGTATGTTAATGGTTTGAAATTCAATATCCAAGATGTGATTGGTATGTTGAAGATTGAATCTGTGGAGGATGCTTATCAGTATGCACTGAAGGAAGAAGATAAATTGAAGAAAAGACATTATGGTAATTCTTGAGGGAAAGAGAAACAAGAGCAGTCAATAAGAGATAAACTGAAAGTTGAAGATGAACCAAAAACTGTGGAACCGAGGAGAAGAATAGGTAGAGGTGTATTCAGAGCTACTTGTTACAATTATGGAGAAGAAGGACATCGATCATATGAATGTTCCCATGCAGTTAAGAAGGTCAATAATCACTGAAATGCTGTGATAAATGAAGTTGCTGAGAATGAACCTGAGGGGGAAAATGTGAATCTTTTGCTTAGAATAACTTTGCTTCCCTCGAAGTAAACTGATTCTTGTCAAAGGAATAGCTTGTTTAGAACTGTGTGCAATTCTGGTGGTAAATTTTGTAAGGTTATTTTTGATGTAGGAAGTACTGATAACCTATTTGCTAAGGAGATGGTTCATAAACTTGGTTTGAAGAGGTTGAAGCATCCTTGTCCTTATAGGATAATCTGGTTACAAGATGGTCATGCAATAGAGGTGAGGGAGCAGTGCATGGTGAGTTTTCACATTGGCACTTATAAAGATGAAGTATTATGTGACATTGTGAGATGAGTTCTTTTCATGTTTTACTTGGTAGACCTTGGCAGTATGATAGAGAGGCTATTCACGACTATAAAAGAAATTGGATTACTATCCTAAAAGATGGACAAAAGTATATTTTTATTTCTTTGAAAGATGAAGGTGAAGGAAGGGGGAACTTGAGCATTGATAGCAGATCTGAAGTGGTTGCAGTGGATGGTGCAGACATGAGTATGTAGAGATATGAAGATAAAGCAGCAAGTGCTAGTGGTAAAGGGAAGAAAAAGAAGATCCGAGGGAAGAGTGTGTTAGTTGAGGACTTGAAAGACATGTATATAAAGAACTAGTTTGGGATCTATGTGTTGAATCCCAATATATGTTCATCAGCTCCTGAGAACATCTTTTCACACCTGGGGTGTCTAATGCAGGAGCACATGGGGGTAGTTGGCGATCTTTCTCAACCAAAAAAATATGTTTACTTTCATTTCTAGTTTGTTCTCTGTCACTCAAATTTTGTTGCTCAGCATGTTTTCTGAGTTGCTTGGTCATGAAGGTTTTCTTTTATGCTTGGTCCTTCTTTGGCTGAGTGCTCTGTTGCTCGGTCATGCTTTGCCGAGTTGGTTTATTTGGGAGTTGGAGCTGGTGGCTGGCTTCTAAATTTAATTTGTGTGGCTTAATTAATGTGGGGTCTCTCATTGGGATCTGTGTGGACCTAAATTTGGGTCTCTCTTATGGTTTTGAGCACTGACTTCTTTGGTGGACTCTTGTATATATTTGTTTCATTGTTCTTAGTTTTGGAAAAAGTTTGAGAGGAGTTTTTAGAGAAGAAAACTTGGTATTAGATTGTAGTGGAAGAATGTAAGTTGTTGCAGATAGTTGTAAGTGGGTAGAAAAAGATTATAGATTTCTTGGTGGCTTGCGAGCACAGGTTCAGATCTGGTTTCTTCCACTTAGCTATAGGAGAGATAGTTGGATCCTATGAGATCTTAATAAATTGTTGATGTAATTGGCCCTAACCAGGAAGGCCTTACAACCCAGCATGTTGTATGTAATTTGATGATCAGAGATAATATAAAATTGATATTGATATATCTTGAGTCATGTGTTATTATGGTGTTACTGCAAGATTGGAAAGTCCATTCTTGGATCCTTCGAGCTTGACTGCATAAGATTTTGTTTGAAATATTAATTTAAAGTTTCAATTTTCATTAATCAGAGGAAAACCCACCTAATATTTTGATTTCAAATGCCTCTATTTTAAATTTCACAGACATCCAAGCTCATTTGAAATATTAAATTCAAGTTTCAATTTTACACAATTAGAGGAAAACCCACCTAATATTTTGATGTCAAATGCTTCCAATTTAAATTTCATGAAGATCAGAGCTTGTAAGAAATATTAATTTAAAGTTTCAATTTTGCTCAATTAGAGGAAAACCTACGTAATATTTTGATGTCAAATGCTTCCATTTTAAATTTCATGAAGATCTGAGCTAGTTTCAAATTTTAATTTAAAGTTTCAATTTTGCTCCTAGACGTAAAACGTGTCACAGAAAAGTTTCAATTTTGCGCAATTAGAGGAAAACCCACCTAATATTTTGATGTCAAATGCTTCCATTTTAAATTTCATGAACATCGGAGCTCGTTTGAAATAATAATTTAAACTTTCAATTTTGCTCAATCAGAGGAAAACCCACCTAATATTTTGATGTCAAATGCTTCTATTTTAAATTTCATGGAGATCTGAGCTCATTTGAAATATTAATTTAAAGTTTCAATTTTACACAATCAGAGGAAAAACCACCTAACATTTTAATGTCAAATGCTTCCATTTTAAATTTCATGAAGATCGGATCTCGTTTCAAATATTAATTTAAATTTTTTATTTTTCTTAATCAGAGGAAGACCCACCTAATATTTTGATGTCAAATGCTTCTATTTTAAATTTCATGGAGATCTGAGCTCATTTGAAATATTAATTTTAAGTTTAAATTTTACACAATTAGAGGAAAACCCACCTAATATTTTAATGTCAAATGCTTCCAATTTAAATTTCACAAAGATCGAAGCTCATTTGAAATATTAATTTAAAGTTTCAATTTTGCTCAATCAATTTTGCAAAAAAAATTTTGTGTATCTAACTCCTTGCAGGTTTTAAATCTGTATGCATGCAGGTTGTTATTTGTTCCAATCTCTTTTTTGTAGGCATTTCAAAGATTTTCATTTTCATTACTTTGCATCTCGAAAAGCTCTATCTTTATTTGAAATGGCACAGGTTAATTTGGCATAGCACTGATTTTCTTCATTGATTGCATTTGAATGTTGTATTGCTTGTTTCATAGTGACTGTGGTACTAGGGCATTGTGAGTGCAATTTGTTTTCAACACATATAACTGATCTTGAATCCGCTGTTATGGCTTTCATGTTATGTGTTTACTGTTTGAAGCTCATGAAACTTGGGCTAGGGCACTATCATATTTGTTGTTGGCACCGTGTGCTGTGGCTTCATATCTCTCTGCTATGGCATTTGATATATTTTGTTTATCCTTCATGTTATGAAGCTCTGGAAATATTAGGGCATGATTATTTGCATTGAATTATGTTGAAACTCCAACAGGCCCAATGATCATATGATAGGGCACATTTTTGAATTTCTTTGTTTGAATAAGCCCGAGAAACTTAAGGCTATGGCACCATGAAGCCCTTAGATCACATTAGAGGGCATTGTGATTGTTGATTTGATGCGTTGCATATTCACTTTGGTTGCATTTTTGTTCAAGCACACTGGTGTCACAATACTTCCACATTTTCAGCTTTGAATACATATCATTGCCTTTGCATATGATAGCATATGGTATGAAATAGGGCATCATGCTATGTTGTATTTTATTTCCTAGTTTTGTTCATTTTTTGCATACTTCTTTTCCAGAAACACAACTGTTATTTGCCTTGAAAGGGCTATCTAATGGCGGCATTTGTGGTTTCTAGGGTTTTTTTAATGGTGCTATTTGAAAGTGCGTGCTCTGTAATGGTTATATTTGTGGTTTCTCAGTTCTGCAATGCTAATATTTAGAAGTGCTATTTCTGTAATGGTAATATTTGTTGTTTCTAGGTTCTGTAATGATAATATTTTTTAAGTGATGTTTTTGTCTTCAAATGTGAGATTATTTTGCATCTCACGCATTTGAATACGGAAACAGCTCTCAAAATTTTAGCATGGACTGTAATGATTCTGTAACGATGACATTTTTGTGGTTTATATTCTTCTGTGGTGGTAATGTATAAAACTGTGTCTCTGATAATAGCATTTATGGTAATATATTGAAGATTGTTGTCTCTAGATTAAACCTCTTGCATCTCTCACAGCAGATAGGATTACTTCAAATTTACATTTGTGCAAATTGGAATCAGAAATATTGGGAATGTGCCCCTTGTGTTGGTTGGTGCAATGTGCAGAGATAAAAATAATCCATTTGGTGATTCTAAAATGTGCAATGAAACTGGGAGTGCTTACATATCATTTGGTTAATGGGTTGGTGCGGTGATTCTATACACGTATGTATTCTATATGCTTTCACCCCCAGAAGCACCAGTTTCTATGGCTGATGAGACTAAACCAAACACAAACATTGTCGATTCAACAGAGATCCCATTGCTTGCTGCCAGTACTTCAACCACCCATAATAGCCTCAATACTTTCTTTGGTCATTGGCATCATTCCTTTTCTGAGGCATTTGATTTTAATAGATGATGCACCTCTTTTCTTTATTACCGATTCCTGTGTCATCCTTTGGGGTGCTATGATTCCTTGCATTATGCTGGATCTTAGTGGTAACCTTATTGGAGGTCCATCAAATTCTAAGCTTGGGCTATGGACAACTGTAGCCATTATATTTGCTAGATTAGTGTTAGTGACTCCTGTTGGTCGTGGAATTGTTACTTTGGCTGATAAATTAGGGTTTTTACCTGCAAATGACAAAATGTTTTGATTTATTCTGCTACTTCAGCACACAATGCCGACTTCCATTCTTGCAGGGGTAGTAGCTAACTTAAGAGGCTTTTCCAAGAAGGAAGCTTCAGCAATTTTATTCTGGGTTCACATCTTTGCTATGTTTTCTATGACCATGTGGATCACACTGTATCTGAAAATATTGTTTTGATAGCAACACAAGGACCACAGAACCAATGATTTTTGTTTGTGTTAGGCCAAATTGGCAGCGTGTTCATAATGTAGAGATACATGCAGCCATTCCCGTTGGAGGTGTGGCTGCAGTTGTGGCGGTGATTACTGCTGCAGCTGCTCATGGTCATAATGACTTTGCGCAGCCTGGTCTTTTCCTCCCTTGTGCAGCCTATGCATGGTTAGTTTTCTAACCTATTTCAGAAGGAATATTGCCGCTCTATTCTTCCTCAGTTTAATCATTAGATTCTTTTTCAGTTTAGATCATTAGATTCTTTACTTTTTTTAACCTTGCAGAGTTATCATTGTTTATCATTCTTTGACTAACCTTTTTAAAATCTGGT
>MU224510.1:1762009-1794834 GCA_018584345.1 Thuja plicata
TCTCACACTTGGCCCTCACACACTTATGAAATGTGGCATACATAGATATGGGAGTTACCATGCAACTCCTTTCTCACATCTCTATTAAAGAGATGTCTCTTCTTCTCTCCAAGACTAATGAGGTTTCCTCCTCTTCTCAATTATTGTATGAGCAAGTTGCTCTCTCTCTCTATCTCTCTCTCCTCTTCTTAGGATTTTTATGCCTCATTCATAATGTCACAAGGGGTTTTCTTTCCTTTCCCCTTTCAAATATCTTGCCTTCATGTGTTGAATCTTGGAGCTTTCTCTCTCCTTGTTTATGGTAATATTTCTTTTATGCATTCACTTGCTTAGATTCTTTCCTATTTTTTGTTCATTTTTCCATACTTCTTTTCCATTCCTAACAAAAACCCACCTAATTTTTTGATGTCAAATGCTTCCATTTTAAATTTTATGAATATCCGAGCTCATTTTAAATATTAATTTAAAGTTTCATTTTTTCTCCTAGATGTAAAACGTGTCACAAAAAAGTTTCAATTTTGCACAATCAAAGGAAAACGCACCTAATATTTTGATGTCAAATGCTTCCATTTTAAATTTCATGAACATCTGAGCTCATTTAAAATATTAATTTAGACTTTCAATTTTGCTCAATCAGAGGAAAACCCACCTAAGATTTTGATGTCAAATGCTTCTATTTTAAAATTAATAGAGATCTGAGCTTGTTTGAAATATTAATTTAAAGTTTCAATTTTACACAATCAGAGGAAAACCCACCTAATATTTTAATGTCAAATGCTTCAATTTTAAATTTCATGAAGATTAGATCTCGTTTGAAATATTAATTTAAAGTTTCAATTTTTCTATATCAGAGGAAAACCCACCTAATATTTTGATGTTAAATGCCTCTATTTTAAATTTCACAGAGATCCGAGCTCTTTTGAAATATAAATTTCAAGTTTCAATTTCATAAATCAGAGGAAAACCCACTTAAAATTTTGATGTAAAATGCTTCCAATTTAAATTTCACGAAGATAAGAGCTCATTTGAAATATTGATTTAAAGTTTCAATTTTGCTTAATCAAAGGAAACCCACCTATATTTTGATGTCAAATGCTTCCATTTTAAATTTCACGAAGATCCGAGCTAGTTTGCAATATTAATTTAAAGTTACTATTTTTCTCACGGACGTAAAATGCGTCACAAAAAAGTTTCAATTTTGCACAATTAGAGGAAAACTCACCTAATATTTTGATGTCAAATGCTTCTTCCATTTCAAATTTCGTGAACATTGGAGCTTGTTTGAAATATTAATTTAACCTTTCAATTTTGCTGAATAAGAGGAAAACCCACCTAATATTTTCATATCAAATACTTCTATTTTAAATTTCACAAAAATGCGAGCTCGTTTGAAATATTAATTTAAAATTTCAATTTTATACAATCAAAGGAAAACCCACATAATATTTTAATGTCAAATGCTTCCATTTTAAATTTAATGAAGATTGGATCTCGTTTGAAATATTAATTTAAAGTTTTAATTTTTCTCAATCAAAGGAAAACCCACCTAATATATTAATGTCAAATGCTTCCATTTTAAATTTCACGAAGATCCAAGCTCGTTTGAAATATTAATTTAAAGTTTCCATTTTTCTCCCAGACATGTAATGTGTCACAAAAAAGTTTCAATTTTGCACAATCAGAGGAAAAACCACCTAATATTTTGATGTCAAATGCTTCCATTTTAAATTTCACAAACATCGGAGCTCGTTTGAAATATAAATTTAAACTTTCAATTTTTCTCAATTAGAGGAAAACCCACCTAATATTTTGATGTCAAATGCTTCTATTTTAAATTTCATAAAGACCTAAGGTCGTTTGAAATATTAATTTAAAGTTTCAACTTTACACAATCAGAGGAAAACGCACCTAATCTTTTAATGTCAAATGCTTCCATTTTAAATTTCATGAAGATCGGATCTCGTTTGAAATATTAATTTAAAGTTTTAATTTTTCTCAATCAGAGGAAAACCAACCTAATATTTTGATGTCAATTGCCTCAATTTTAAATTTCACGAAGATCTGAGCTCGTTTGAAATATTAATTCCAAGTTTCAATTTTACACAATCAGAGGAAAACCCTCCTAATATTTTTGTGTCAAATGCTTCCAATTTAAAATTCATGAAGATCAGAGTTTGTTTGAAATATTAATTTAAAGTTTTATTTTTTCTCAATCAGAGGAAATCCTATCTAATATTTTGATGACAAATGCTTTGATTTTTAATTTCACAAAGATTCGAGCTCATTTGAAATATTAATTTAAAGTTTCAATTTTGCTCCTAAACGTAAAATGTGTCACTAAAAACTTTCAATTTTGTACAATCAGATGAAAACCCACCTAATATTTTGATGTCAAATTCTTCAATTTTAAATTTCATGGACATCCGAGCTCATTTGAAATATTAATTTAAAATTTCAATTTTACACAATCAGAGGAAAACCCACCTAATATTTTAATGTCAGATGCTTCCATTTTAAATTTCACCAAGATCAGATCTCGTTTGAAATATTATTTTGAAGTTTCAATTTTGCTTAATCAGAGGAAAACCCACCTAATGTTTTGATGTCAAATGCTTGTATTTAAAATTTCATGGAGATCCAAGCTTGTTTGAAATATTAATTTAAAGTTTCAATTTTACACAATCAGAGGAATCCCCACCTAATATTTTCATATAAAATGCTTTCATTTTAAATTTCACAAAGATCGAATCTCGTTTGAAATATTAATTTATAGTTTCAATTTTGCTCAATCAGAGGAAAACCCACCTAATATTTTGATGTCAAATGACTCTATTTTAAATATTAATTTAAAATTTCAATTTTACATAATCAGAGGAAATCCACCTAATATTTTGATGTCAAATGCTTCCATTTTAAATTCCACGAAGATCCGAGCTCCTTTGAAGTATTAATTTAAAGTTTCAATTATGCTCTCAGACGTAAAATGTGTCACAAAAAAATTTCAATTTTGCACAATCAGAGGAAAACCCACCTAATATTTTGAAGTCAAATGCTTCCAATTTAAATTTCACAAAGATCCTAGCTCATTTAAACTTTCAATTTTACACAATGAAAGGAAAACCCACCTAATATTTTAATGTCAAATGCTTCCATTTTAAATTTCACGTAGATCGGATCTCGTTTGAAATATTAATTTAAAGTTTCAATTTTTCTCAATTAGAGGAAAATCCACCTAATATTTTGCTGTTAAATGCTTCTATTTTAAATTTCACAGAGATTTGAGCTCGTTTGAAATATTAATTTAAACTTTAAATTTTTCTCAATTAGAGGAAAATCCACCTAATATTTTGATATCAAATGCCTCTATTTTAAATTTCACGAAGATCCGAGCTTGTTTGAAATATTAATTTAAAATTTCATTTTAACACAAACAGAGGAAAACCCACCTAATATTTTAATGTCAAATGCTTCCATTTTAAATTTCACGAATATCAGATCTCGTTTGAAATATTAGTTTAAAGCTTTAATTTTTCTCGAATAGAGGAAAACCCACCTAATATTTTGCTGTCAAAATGCCTCTATTTTAAATTTCATAGAGATCCGAGCTCATTTGAAATATTAATTTAAACTTTCAAATTTACACAATCAAAGGAAAACCCACCTAATATTTTAATGTCAAATGCTTCCATGTTAAATTTCATAAATATAGCATCTCATTTGAAATATTAATTTAAAGTTTCAATTTTGCTCAAACAAAGGAAAATCCACCTAATATTTTGCTGTCAAATGCCTCTATTTTAAATTTAATCAAGATCCGAGCTCATTTGAAATATTAATTTAAACTTTCAATTTTGCTCAATCAGAGGAAAACCCACCAAATATTTTGATGTCAAATGCCTCTATTTTAAATTTTACGGAGATCCACGCTTGTTTGAAATATTAATTTAAAATTTCAATTTTACACAATCAAAGGAAAACCCACCTTATATTTTGATGTCAAATGCTTCCATTTTAAATTTCACAAAGATCCAAGCTCTTTTGTAATATTAATTTAAAGTTTCAATTTTGCTCCTAGATGTAAAACATGTCACAAAAAAGTTTCAATTTTGCACAATCAGAGGAAAACACACCTAATATTTTGATGTCAAATGCTTCCATTTTAAATTTCATGAACATAAGAGCTCCTTTGAAATATTAATTTAAACTTTAAATTTTTCTCAATCAGAGGTAAACCCACCTAATATTTTGATGTCAAATGCTTCTATTTTAAATTTCATAAAGATCCGAGCTTGTTTGAAATATTAATTTAAAGTTTCAAATTTACACAATCAGAGGAAAACACACCTAATATTTTAATGTTAAATGCTTCCATTTTAACTTTCATGAAGATTGGATCTTGTTTGAAATATTAATTTAAATTTTCAATTTTGCTCAATTAGAGGAAAACCCACCTAATATTTTGATGTCAAATGCCTCTATTAAAAATTTCACAGAGATCCGAGCTCATTTGAAATTTTAATTTCAAGTTTCATTTTAACACAATCAGAGGAAAACCCACCCAATATTTTGATGTCAAATGCTTCCAATTTAAATTTCACAAAGATCGGAGCTCATTTGAAATATTAATTTAAAGTTTAAATTTTGCTCAATCAGAGGAAAACCCACCTAATATTTTGATGTCAAATGCTTCCATTTTAAATTTCACAAACATTTGAGCTTGTTTGAAATATTAATTAAATAAAGTTTCAATTTTTCTCCTAGATGTAAAATGTGTCACAAAAAAGTTTCAATTTTGCAAAATGAGAGGAAAAGCCACCTAATATTTTGATGTCAAATGCTTTCATTTTAAATTTTAGGAACATCGGAGCTCGTTTGAAATATTAATTTAAACTTTCAATTTTTCTCAATTAGAGGAAAACCCACCTAATATTTTCATTTCAAATGCTTCTATTTTAAATTTCATGCACATCTGAGCTTGTTTGAAATATTAATTTAAAGTTTCAATTTTACACAATTAGAGGAAAACCCACCTAATATTTTAATGTCAAATGCTTCTATTTTAAATTTCACAGAGATCCGAGCTTGTTTGAAATATTAATTACAAGTTTCAATTTTACACAATTAGAGGAAAATCCACTTAATATTTTGATGTCAAATTCTTCCAATTTAAATTTCATGAAGATCGGAGCTCATTTGAAATATTCATTTAAAGTTTCAAATTTGGTCAATCAGAGGAAAACCCACCTAATATTTTGATGTCCAATGCTTACATTTTAAATTTCACAAAGATCCAAGCTCGTTTGAAATATAAATTAAATAAAGTTTGAATTTTTCTCCTGGACGTAAAATGTGTCACAAAGAAGTTTCAATTTTTTACAATGAACATCGGAGCTCGTTTGAAATAGTAATTTAAACTTTCAATTCTTCTCAATTAGAGGAAAACCCACCTAATATTTTGCTGTCAAATGCTTCTATTTTAAATTTCACGCACATCCAAGCATTTTTGAAATATTAATTTAAAGTTTCAATTTTACACAAGCAGAGGAAAACATGCCTAATATTTGAATGTCAAATGCTTCCATTTTACATTTCATGAACATCAGATGTCATTTGAATTATTAATTTAAAGTTTCAATTTTTCTCGATCAGAAGAACCCACCTAATATTTTGATGTCAAATGCTTCTATTTTAAATTTCACAGAGATCCAAGCTCATTTGAAATATTAATTTCAAGTTTCAATTTTACAAAATTAGAGGAAAACCCACCTTATATTTTGATGTCAAATGCTTCCAATTTAAATTTCATGAAGATCAGAGCTCGTTTGAAATATTAATTTAAAGTTTCAATTTTGCTCAGTTAGAGAAAAAATCACCTAAAATTTTGATATCAAATGCTTCCATTTTAAATTTGACTTAGATTCAAGCTCATTTGAAATATTAATTTAAAGTTTCAATTTTTCTCCCAGACGTAAAATGTGTCACAAAAAAATTTCAATTTTGTACAATCAGAGGAAAACCCACCTAATATTTTTATGTCAAATGCTTCCGTTTTAAATTTCATGAACATCGGAGCTCGTTTCAAATATTAAATTTAACTTTGAATTTTGCTCAATTAGAGGAAAACCCACAAAATATTTTTATCTCAAATGCTTTTGTTTTAAATTTCACAGAGATTCAAGCTCGTTTGAAATATTAATTTGAAGTTTCATTTTTACACAATCAGAGGATAACCCACCTAATATTTTAATGTCAAATACTTCCATTTTAAATTTCATGAAGAGTCAGATCTCGTTTGAAATATTAATTTAAAGTTTCAACTTTTCTCAATCAGAAGAAAACCCACTTAATATTTTAATGTCAAATGCCTCTATTTTAAATTTCATGGAGTTTCGAGCTCGTTTGAAATATTAGTTTCAAGTTTTAATTTTACACAATCAGAGGAAAACCCACCTAATATTTTGATGTCAAATGGTTTTAATTTAAATTTCATGAAGATCGAAGCTCATTTGAAATATTAATTTAAAGTTTCAATTTTGCTTAATCAGAGGAAAACCCACCTTATATTTTGATGTCAAATGCTTCCATTTTAGATTTCACAAATATCTGAGCTGATTTGAAATATTAATTTAAAGTTTCAATTTTGCTCTCATATCTGAAACGTGTCAAAAAAAACTTTCTATTTTGCACAATCAGAGGAAAACCCACTTAATATTTTGATGTCAAATGCTTCCATTTTAAATTTCATGAACATCAGAGCTCGTTTGAAATATTAATTTAAACTTTCAATTTTTCTCAATCAGAGGAAAACCCAACTAATATTTTTATGTCAAATGTATCTATTTTGAATTTCACAGAGATCCAAGCTCGTTTGAAATATTAATTTAAATTTTCAATTTTACACAATTAGAGGAAAAACCACTTAACATTTTAATGTCAAATGCTTCCATTTTAAATTTCATGAATATCACATCTCCTTTGAAATATTAATTTAAAGTTTCAATTTTGCTCTATCAGAAGAAAACCCACCTAATATTTTGATGTCAAAAGCCTTTATTTTAATTTTCATGGAGATCCAATTTTGTTTGAAGTATTAATTTCAAGTTTCAATTTTACACAATCAAAGGAAAACCCACCTAATATTTTGATGTCAAATGCTTCCAATTTAAATTTCAGGAAGATCGGAGCTGATTTGAAATATTAATTTAAAGTTTCAATTTTCTCAATCAGAGGAAAACCCACCTAATTTTTTGATGTCAAATGGTTCCATTTTAAATTTCACAAAGATCTAAGGTCATTTGAAATATTAATTTAAAGTTTCAATTTTACTCCCAGAAGTAAAACGTGTCAACAAAAAGTTCTAATTTGCACAATCAGAGGAAAACCCACCTAACATTTTCATGTCAAATGCTTCCATTTTAAATTTCATGAACATCAGAGACTGTTTGAAATATTAATTTTAACTTTTAATTTTTCTCAATCCAAGGAAAACCCACCTAATATTTTGATGTCAAATGATTCTATTTTAAATTTCATGTAGAGCCAAGGTCATTTGAAACATTAATTTAAAGTTTCAAATTTACACAATCAGAGGAAAACTCACCTAATATTTTAATGTCAAATGCTTCCATTTTAAATTTCATGAAGATCAGATCTCATTTGAAATACTAATTTAAAGTTTCAATTTTGCTCAATCAGAGGAAAACCCACATAATATTTTAATGTCAAATGCCTTTATTTTAAATTTCATAGAGATCCGAGCTCGTTTGAAATATTTATTTCAAATTTCAATTACAAACAATCAGAGGAAAACCCACCTAATATTTTGATGTCAAATGCTTTGAATTTAAATTTCATGAAGATCTGAGATTGTTTGAAATATTAATTTAAAGTTTCAATTTTGCTCAATCAGAGGAAAACCCACCAAATATTTTGATGTCAAATGCTTCCATTTTAAATTTCACGAAGATCCGAGCTCATTTGAAATATTAATCTGACATTTCAATTTTTCTCCCATATGTGAAGCATGGTACAAAAAAGTTTTAATTTTGCACAATAAGAAGAAAGCCCACCTAATATTTTGATGTCGAATGCTTCCATTTTAAATTTCATGAACATCAGAGCTCATTTGAAATATTTATTTAATCTTTTAATTTTACTCAATCAGAGGAAAACCAACCTAATATTTTGATGTCAAATGCTTCTATTTTAAATTTCACGGAAATCCAAGCTCATTTGAAATATTAATTTAAGGTTTCAATTTTACACAATCAGAGGAAAACCCACCTAATATTTTAATGTCAAATGCTTCCATTTTAAATTTCATGAAGACCGGATCTCGTTTTAAATATTAATTTAAAGTTTCAATTTTGCTCAATCAGAGGAAAAGCCACATAATATTTTGATGTCAAATGCCTCAATTTTAAATTTCACGAAGATCAAATCTCATTTGAAATATTAATTTCATGTTTTAATTTTACACAATCAGAGGAAAACCTACCAAATATTTTGATGTCAAATGCTTCCAATTTAAATTTCACGTACATTGGAGCTCGTTTGAAATTTTTATTTAAAGATTCAATTTATCTCAATCAGAGGAAAATCCACCTAATATTTTGATGTCAAATGCTTCCATTTTAAATTTCATGAAGATCTAAGCTCGTTTGAAATATTAATTTAAAGTTTTAATTTTACACAATCACAGGAAAACCCACCTAATATTTTAATGTCAAATGCTTTGATTTTAAATTTCATGAAGATCAGATCTCGTTTGAAATATTAATTTAAAGTTTCAATTTTCCTATATCAGAGGAAAACCCACCTAATATTTTGATGTCAAATGCTTCTATTTTAAATTTTATAGAGATTCAAGCTTGTTTTAAATTTTAATTTCAGGTTTCAATTTTACACAATCAGAAGAAAACCCACCTAATATTTTGGTGTCAAATGCCTCCAATTTAAATTTCATGAAGATCGGAGCTTGTTTGAAATATTAACTTAAAAATTCAATTGTGCTCAATCAGAGGAAAACCCACCTAATAATTTGATGTCAAATGCTTCTATTTTAAATTTCACAAAGACCTAAGCTCATTTGAAATATTAATTTAAAGTCTCAATTTTGCTCCCGAATGTAAAACGTGTCATAAAAAAGTTCAATTTTGCACAATCAGAAGAAAACCCACCTAATATTTTTGATGTCAAATGCTTCCATTTTAAATTTCACGCACATCAGAGCTCGTTTGAAATATTAATTTAAACTTTTAATTTTTCTCAATCAGAGGAAAACCCACATAATATTTTGATGTCAAATGCTTCTATTTTAATTTTCACAGAGAGCTGAGCTCGTTTGAAATATAAATTTAAAGTTTCAATTTTTACACAATCAGAGGAAAACCCACCTAATATTTTAATTTCAAATGCTTCCATTTTAAATTTCACGAAGATCAGATCTCGTTACAAATATTAATTTTAAGTTTCAATTTTTCTCAATTTATGGAAAACCCACCTAATATTTTGATGTCAAATGCTTCTATTTTAAATTTCACAGATATCTGAGCTCATTTGAAATATTAATTTAAAGTTTCAATTTTACACAATCAGAGGAAAACCCACCTAAAATTTTAATGTCAAATCCTTCGATCTTAAATTTCATGAAGATCAGATCTCCTTTCAAATATTAATTTAAAGTTTCAATTTTGCTCAATTAGAGGAAAACCCTCCTAATATTTTGATGTCAGATACTTCCATTTTAAATTTCATGAAGATTTGAGCTCGTTTGAAATATTTGTTTAAAGTTTCAATTTTTCTCCTGGACGTAAAATGTGTCACAAAAAGTTTCAATTTTGCACAATTAGAGAAAAAACCACCTAATATTTTGATGTCAAATACTTTATTTTAAATTTCATAACCATCAGAGCTCGTTTGAAATATTAATTTAAACTTTCAGTTTTGCTCAATCAGAGAAAAAACCCACCTAATTTTTTGATGCCAAATGCTTCTATTTTAAATTTCAAGGAGATACGAGCTCGTTTGGAATATTAATTTAAAGTTTCAATTTTACACAATCAGAGGAAAACCCACCTAATACTTTAATGTCAAATTCTTCCATTTTAAATTGCTCGAAGATGGGATCTCATTTTAAACATTAATTTAAAGTTTCAATTTTTCTCAATCAGAGGAAAACCCACCTAATATTTTGATGTCAAATCCTTCTATTTTAAATTTTACGGAGATTCGAGCACGTTTTAAATATTAATTTCATGTTTAATTTTTACACAATCAAGGGAAAACCCACCTAATAATTTGGTGTCAAATGCCTCTAATTTAAATTTGACGAAGATCAGAGCTTGTTTGAAATATTTATTTAAAGTTTCAATTTTGCCCAATCAGAGGAAAACCCACCTAATAATTTGATGTCAAATGCTTCCATTTTAAATTTCATGAAGATCTGAGCTATTTTGAAATATTAATTTAGTTTCAATTTTTCTCCCGGATATAAAACGTGTCACAAAAAAGTTTCAATTTTGCACAATCAGAGGAAAACCAGCCTAATATTTTTATGTCAAATGCTTCCATTTTAAATTTCATGAACATCGGAGCTCATTTGAAATATTAATTTAAACTTTTAATTTCTCTCAATTAGAGGAAAACCCACCAAGTATTTTGATGTCAAATGCTTCTGTTTTAATTTTCACGGAGATCCGAGCTCATTTGAAATAATAATTTAAAATTAAAATTTTACACAATTAGTGGAAAAGCCACCTAATATTTTAATGTCAAATGCTTCCATTTTAAATTTCATGAAGATCTGATCTCGTTTGAAATATTAATTTAAAGTTTCAATTTTTCTCAATCAGAGGAAAACCCACCTAATATTTTGATCTCAAATGCCTCTCTTTTAAATTACACGGAGATCCAAGCTTGTTTGAAATATTAATTTCAAGTTTCAATTTTACACAATCAGAGGAAAACCCACCTAATATTTTGATGTCAAATGCCTCTATTTTAAATATCATGGAGATCTTAGCTTGTTTGAAATATTAATTTCAAGTTTCAATTTTACATAATCAGAGGAAAACCCACCTAATATTTTGATGTCAAATGCTTCTAATTTAAATTTGGTGAGGATCGTAGCTCGTTTCAAATATTAATTTAAAGTTTCAATTTGCTCAATCAGAGGAAAACCCACTTAATATTTTGATGTCAAATGCTTCCATTTTAAATTTCACGAAGATCTGAGCTCGTTTGAAATAATAATTTAAAGTTTCAATTTTGCACAATCAGAGGAAAACTCACCTAATATTTTGATGTCAAATGGTTCCAATTTAAATTTCATGAAGATCGGAGCTTGTTTGAAATATTAAATTAAAGATTCAATTTTTCTCAATCAAAGGAAAACCCACCTAATATATTGATGACAAATGCTTCCATTTAATATTTCACAAAGATTTGAGCTCGTTTGAAATATTAATTTGAAGTTTCAATTTTTCTCTTGGACGTAAAACGTGTCTCAAAAAAGTTTTAACTTTGCACAATCAGAGGAACACCCACCTAATATTTTGATGACAAATGCTTCCTCTTTAAATTTCACAAACATCGAAGCTCATTTGAAATATTTATTTAAACTTTCAATTTTTCTCAATCAGAGGAAAACCCACCTAATATTTTGGTGTCAAATGCTTATATTTTAAATGTCATAGAGATCTGAGCTCATTTGAAATATTAATTTGAAGTTTCAATTTTACACAAAACAAATCAGAGGAAAACCCACCTAATATTTTAATTTCAAATGCTTCCATTTTAAATTTCGTTAAGATCGGATCTCATTTAAAATATTAATTTAAAGTTTCAACTTTGGTCAATCAAAAGAAAACCCACCTAATATTTAGATGTCAAATGCTTCTATTTTAAATTTCACAGACATCCGAGCTCGTTTGAAATATTAATTTCAAGTTTCATATTTACACAATCAGACGAAAACCCATCTAATATTTTGATGTCAAATGCTTCCAATTTAAATTTCACGAAGATCAGAGCTCGTTTGAAATATTAATTTGAACTTTCAATTTTTCTCAATTAGAGAAAAACACACCTAATATTTTGATGTCAAATGCTTCTATTTTAAATTTCACGCAGATCCAAGCTTGTTCAAAATATTAATTTAAATTTTAAATTTTTCACAATCAGAGGAAAACCCACCTAATATTTTAAAGTCAAATGCTTCCATTTTAAATTTCATGAAGATCAGATCTCATTTAAAATATTAATTTAAATTTTTGAATTTTGCTCAATTAGAGGAAAACCCACTTAATATTTTGATGTCAAATGCTTCTATTTTAAATTTCATAGAGATCCGAGCTCATTTAAAATATTAATTTCAAGTTTCAGTTTTACACAATCAGAGGAAAACCCACCTAATATTTTGATGTCAAATACTTCCAATTTAAATTTCACAAAGATCAGAGCTTGTTTGAAATATTAATTTGAAGTTTCAATTTTGCTCAATCAGAAAAAAACCCACCTAATATTTTGATGTCAAATGCTTCCATTTTAAATTTCATGAAGATCCAAGCTTGTTTGAAATATTAATTTAAAGTTTCAATTTTGCTCCCGAACATAAAATGTGTCACAAATTTTTTTAAATTTTGCACAATAAGAGGAAAACCCACCTAATATTTTGATGTCAAATGCTTCCATTTTAAATTTCACAAACATCGGAGCTCGTTTGAAATATTAATTTAAACTTTAAATTTTGCTCAATCAATAGAAAACCCACCTAATATTTTGATGTAAAATGCTTCTATTTTAAATTTCATGGAGATCCGAGCTCGTTTGAAATATTAATTTAAGGTTTCAATTTCACAAAATCAGAGGAAAACCCACCTAATATTTCAAAGTCAAATGCTTCCATTTTAAATTTCATGAAGATCGGATCTCGTTTGAAATATTAATTTAAAGTTTCAATTTTCCCCTATCAGAGGAAAACCCACCTAATATTTTTATGTCAAATGCTTCTGTTTTAAATTTCACGGAGATCCGAACTCGTTTGAAATATTAATTTCAAGTTTCAATTTAACACAATGAGAGGAAAACCCACCTAATATTTTGGTGTCAAATGCTTCTAATTTAAATTTCATGAAGATCAGAGCTCATTTGAAATATTGATTTAAAGTTTCATTTTTACTCAATCAGAGGAAATTCCATCTAATATTTTGATGTTAAATACTTCCATTTTTAATTTCACGAAGATCCAAGCTCGTTTGAAATATTAATCTAAAGCTTCAATTTTGCTCCCAGACGTAAAATGTGTCACAAAAAAGTTTCAATTTTGTACAATCATAGGAAAACCAATATAATATTTTGATGTCAAATGCATCTATTGCAAATTTCACAAAGATCTGAGCTCGATTGAAATATTAATTTAAAGTTTCAATTTTACACAATCAGAGGAAAACCAGCCTAATATTTTAATGTCAAATGCTTCCATTTTAAATTTCACGAAGATCAGATCTCGGTTGAAATATTAATTCAAACTTTCAATTTTGCTTAATCAAAGGAAAACACACCTAATATTTTGATGTCAAATGCTTCTATTTTAAATTTCACGGAGATCCGAGCTCGTTTGAAATATTAATTTCAAGTTTTTTATTTTATACAATCAGAGGAAAACCCACCTAATATTTTGATGTCAAATTGTTCTAATTTAAATTTCATGAAGATCATAGTTCATTTGAAATATAAATTTAAGTTTTTAATTTTTCTCAATTAGAGGAAAACCCACCTAATATGTTGATGTCAAATGCTTCCATTTTAAATTTTACAACGATCCGAGCTCATTTGAAATATTAATTTAAAGTTTCAATTTTAGACAATTAGAAGAAAACCCACCTAATATTTTAATGTCAAATGCTTCCATTTTAAATTTCATGAAGATTG
This sequence comes from Thuja plicata, assembly GCA_018584345.1. Lineage (NCBI taxonomy): Eukaryota > Viridiplantae > Streptophyta > Pinopsida > Cupressales > Cupressaceae > Thuja > Thuja plicata. The sequence continues at coordinate 1,775,942 of MU224510.1, forward strand.
GATCTCATTTGAAATATTAATTTAAAGTTTCAATTTTTCTCAATCAGAGGAAAACCCACCTAATATTTTGATGTCAAATGCTTCTATTTTAAATTTCATGAAGATCCAAGCTCATTTGAAATATTAATTTCAAATTTACACAATGAGTGGAAAACCCACCTAATATTTTGATGTCAAATGCTTCCAACTTAAATTTCATGAAGATCAGAGCTCGTTTGAAATATTAATTTAAAGTTTCAATTTTTCTCAATCAAAGGAAAACCCACCTAATATTTTGATGTCAAATGCTTCCATTTTAAATTTCACGAAGATCCTAGCTCATTTGAAATATTAATTTAAAGTTTCAATTTTTCTCGCGGACGTAAAACATGAAATTTTTTTTCAATTTTGCACAATCAGAGGAAAACACACCTAATATTTTGATGTCAAATGCTTCCATTTTAAATTTCACGAACATCGGAGCTTGTTTGAAATATTAATTTGAACTTTTAATTTTTCTCAATCAAAGGAAAATCCACCTAAAATTTTGATGTCAAATGCTTCTAATTTAAATTTCACAGAGATCTAGGCTCGTTTGAAATTTTAATTTAAAGTTTCATTTTTAAACAATCAGAGGAAAACCTACCTAATATTTTAATGTTAAATGATTTCATTTTAAATTTCATGAAGATTAGATCTCATTTGAAATATTAAATTAGAGTTTCAATTTTTTTGAATCAAAGGAAAACCCACCTAATATTTTGATGTCAAATACTTCTATTTTAAATTTCACAGAGATCTGAGCTTGTTTGAAATATTAATTTCAATTTTCAATTTTACACAATCAGGGAAAACCCACCTAATATTTTGATGTCAAATGCTTCCAATTTAAATTTTATGAAGATTGGAGCTCGTTTGAAATATTAATTTAAATCTTCAATTTTACTCAATCAGAGGAAAACCCTCCTAATATTTAGATGTCAAATGCTTCTATTTTAAATTTCACGGAGATCTAAGCTCATTTGAAATATTAATTTAAAGTTTTAATTTTACACAATCGGAGGAAAAGCCACCTAATATTTTAATGTCAAATGCTTCCACTTTAAATTTCATGAAGATCAGATCTCGTTTGAAATATTAATTTAAAGTTTCAATTTTGCTCAATCAGAGGAAAACCCACCTAATTTTTTGATGTCAAATGCTTCTATTTTAAATTCCATGGAGATTCGAGCTTGTTTGAAATATTAAATTCAAGTTTCAATTTTACACAATCAGAGGAAAACCCACCTAATATTTTGATGTCAAATGCTTCCAATTTAAATTTCACAAAGATCAGAGCTCATTTGAAATATTAATTTAAAGTTTCAATTTTGCTCCCGGAAGTAAAATGTGTCACAAAAAAGTTTCAATTTTACACAATCAGAGGAAAACCCACCTAATATTTTGAAGTCAAATGCTTCCATTTTAAATTTCATGAACATCAGAGCTTGTTTGAAATATTAATTTAAAATTTCAATTTTGCTCAATCAGAGGAAAACCCACCTAATATTTTGATGTCAAATGCTTCTATTTTAAATTTGATGAAGATCTGAGCTCGTTTGAAATATTAATTTAAAGTTTCAATTTTACACAATCAGAGGAAAACCCACCTAATATTTTAATGTCAAATGCTTCCATTTTAAATTTCATGAAGATCAGATCTTCTTTGAAATATTAATTTAAATTTTTTATTTTGCTCAATCAGAGGAAAACCCACCTAATATTTTGTTGTTAAATGCTTCTATTTTAAATTTCACAGAGATGTGAGCTCCTTTGAAATATTAATTTCAAGTTTGAATTTTACACAATCGGAGGAAAACCCACCTAATATTTTGATGTCAAATGCTTCCAATTTAAATTTCACGAAGATCGGAGCTCGTTTGAAATATTAATTTAACATTTCAATTTTTCTCAATCAGAGGAAAACCCACCTAATATTTTGATGTCAAACACTTCGATTTTAAATTTCATGAAGATCCGAGCTCGTTTGAAATATTAATTTAAAGTTTCAATTTTTCTCTTGGACGTAAAATGTGTCACAAAAATGTTTCAATTTTGCAAAATCAGAGGAAAACCAACCAAATATTTTGAAGTCAAATGCTTCCACTTTAAATTTTAAGAACATCAAGTTCATTTAAAATATTAATTTAAACTTTCAATTTTGCTCAATCAGAGGAAAACCCACCTAATATTTGGATGTCAAATGCTTCTATTTTAAGTTTCACGAAGATTTGAGCTTGTTTGAAATATTAATTTAAAGTTTCAATTTTGCTCCCGGATGTAAAATGTGTCACATAAAAGTTTCAATTTTGCACAATCAGAGGAAAACCCACCTAATATTTTGATGTCAAACGCTTCCATTTTGAATTTCACGAACATTGGAGCTCATTTGAAATATTAATTTTAAACTTTCAATTTTGCTCAATCAGAGGAAAACCCACCTAATATTTTAATGTCAAATGTTTCTTTTTTAAATTTCACGAAGATCCGAGCTCATTTGAAATATTAATTTAAAGTTTCAATTTTACACAATCAACAGAAAACCCAGCTTATATTTTAATGTAAAATGCTTCCATTTTAATTTCACAAAGAGTTGATCTCGTTTGAAATATTAATTTAAAGTTTCAATTTTTCTTAATCAGAGGAATACCCACCAAATATTTTGATGTCAAATGCTTCTATTTTAAATTTCACAGAGATCTGAGCTCATTCGAAATATTAATTTCAAGTTTAAATTTTACACAATCAGAGGAAAACCCACCTAATATATTGATGTCAAATGCTTCTAATTTAAATTTGGAGAAGATTGGAGCTCATTTGATATATTAATTTAAAGTTTCAATAATGCTCAATCAGAGGAAAACACACCAAATATTTTCATGTCAAATGCTTCCATTTTAAATTTCACAAGGATTCGAGCTCGTTTGAAATATTAATTTAAAGTCTCAATTTTACATAATTAGAGGAGAACCCACCTAATATTTTAATGTTAGATGCTTCCATTTTAAATTTCATGAAGATCAGATCGCTTTTGAAATATTAATTAATGTTTCAATTTTGCTCAATCAAAGGAAAACACACCTAATATTTTGATGTCAAATGCTTCTATTTTAAATTTCATGGAGATCCGAGCTCGTTTGCAATATTAATTTAAAGTTTCAATTTTACACAATTAGAGGAAAACCCACCTAATATTTTGATGTCAAATACTTTCAGTTTAAGTTTCACAAAGATTGAAGCTCGTTTGAAATATTAATTTAAAGTTTAAATTTTTCTCAATCAGAGCAAAACCCACCTAATATTTTGATGTCTAATGCTTCCATTTTAAATTTCATGAAGATTTGAGGTCATTTGAAATATTAATTTAAAGTTTCAATTTTGCACCCAGATGTAAAATGTGTCACAAAAAAGTTTTAATTTTGCACAATCAGAGGAAAACCCACATAATATTTTTTATGTCAAATGCTTCTATTTTAGATTTCACAAACATCGGAGCTCATTTGTAATATTAATTTAAACTTTAAATTTTGCTCAATAAGAGGAAAAGCCACCTAATATTTTGATGTCAAAAGCTTCTATTTTAAATTTAAGAGAGATACGAGCTCGTTTGTTCAAAATATTAATTTTAAGTTTTAATTTCAGACAATCAGAGGATAACCCAGCAAATATTTTAATGTCAAATGCTTCTTTTTTAAATTTCATGAAGGTCAGATTTCATTTGAAATATTCATTTAAAGTTTCAATTTTTCTCAATCATAGGAAAACCCACCTAATATTTTTATGTCAAATTCTTTTATTTTAAATTTCACGTAGATCTGACGTCATTTGAAATACTATTTTCAAGATTTAAATTTACATAATCAGAGGAAAACCCACCTAATATTCTGATGTCAAATGCTTCCAATTGAACTTTCATGAATATCAGAGCTCATTTGAAATATTAATTTAAAGCTTCAATTTTGCTCAATCAGAGGAAAACCCACCAAATATTTTGATATCAAATTCTTCCATTTTAAATTTCACAAAGATCCGAGCTTGTTTGAAATATTAATTTAAAGTTTCAATTTTTCTCTCGGACGTAAAATGTGTCACAAAAAGGTTTCAATTTTGCACAATCAGAGGAAAGCCCACCTAATTTTTGATGTCAAATGCTTCCAGTTAAGATTTCACGAACATCGAAGCTTGTTTGAAATATTAATTTAAACTTTCAATTTTTCTCAATCAGAGCAAAACCCACCTAATATTTTGATGTCAAATCCTTCCATTTTAAAATTCACGAAGATACAGGCTCATTTGAAATATTAATTTAAAGTTTCAATTTTTGTCCCAAGCGTAAAAAGTGTCATAAAAAAGTTTCAATTTTGCACAATCAGAGGAAAACCCACCTAATATTTTGACGTCAAATGCTTTCATTTTAGATTTAATGAAGATCAGATCTTGTTTGAAATATTAATTATAAGTTTCAATTTTGCTCAATCAGAGGAAAACCCAACTAAAATTTTGATGTCAAATGCTTCTATTTTAAATTTCACAGAGATCTAAGCTTGTTTTAAATATTAATTAAATGTTTCAAATTTACACAATCAGAGGAAACCCACCTAATATTTTGATGTGAAATGCTTCCAATTTAAATTTCATGAAGATCAGAGCTTGTTTGAAATATTAATTTAATGTTTCAATTTTTCTCAATCAGAGGAAAACCTAACTAATATTTTGATGTCAAACGCTTCCATTTTAAATTTCACGTAGATCCAAGCTCATTTGAGATATTATTTTAAAGTTTCAATTCTTTTCCTGGACGTAAAACATGTCACAAAAAAGTTTCAATTTTGCGCAATCAGAGGAAAACCAACCTAAAATTTTGATGTCAAATGCTTCAATTTTAAAATTCATGAACATCGAAGGTCATTTGAAATATTAATTTAAACTTTCAATTTTTCTCAATAAGAGGAAAATCCACCTAATATTTTGATATCAAATGCTTCTATTTTAAATTTCATGAAGATCCGAGCTTGTTTGAAATATTAATTTAAAGTTTCAAGTTTACACAATCAAAGAAAAACCCACCTAATATTTTAATGTCAAATGCTTCCATTTTAAATTTTATGAAGATCAGATCTCATTTGAAATATTAATATAAAGTTTCAATTTTTCTCAATCAGAGGAAAACTCACCTAATATTTTGATGTCAAATGCTTCCAATTTAAATTTCACAAAGATTGAAATATTAATTTAAAGTTTCAATTTAACTTAATTAGAGGAAAACCCTCCTAATATTTTGATGTCAAATGCTTCCATTTTAAATTTTACAAAGATCTGAGCTCATTTGAAATATTAATTTAAAGTTTCAATTTTGCTCCCAGACGTAACATGTGTCACAAAAAATTTTCAATTTTGCCCAATCAGAGGAAAACCCACATAATATTTTGATGTCCAATGCTATCATTTTAAATTTCACGAACATTGGAGCTTGTTTGAAATATTAATTTAAATTTTCTATTTTGTTGAATCAGAGAAAAACCCACCTAATATTTTGATGTCAAATGCTTCTATTTCAAATTTCACAGAGATCCAAGCTCATTTGAAATATTAATTTAAAGTTTCAATTTTACACTATTAGAGGAAAACCCACCTAATATTTTAATGTCAAATGCTTCCATTTTAAATTTCACAAAGATCAGATCTCATTTGAAATATTAATTTAAAGTTTCAATTTTTCTCAATCAGAGGAATACTCACCTAATATTTTGATGTCAAATGCTTCTATTTTAAATTTCACAGAGATCAGAACTTGTTTGAAATATTAATGTAAAGTTTCAATTTTTCTCCTAGATGTAAAACATGTCACAAAAAAGTTTCAATTTTGCACAATCAGAGGAAAACCCACCTAATATTTTGATGTCAAATACTTCCATTTTGAATTTCGTGAACATCAGAGCTCGTTTGAAATATTAATTTAAACTTTCAATTTTGCTCAATCAGAGGAAACCCCACGTAATATTTTGATGTCAAATGCTTCTATTTTAAATTTCTAGGAGATTCGAGCTCGTTTGAAATATTAATTTAAAGTTTAAATTTTAAACAATCAGAGGAAAACCCACCTAATATTTTAATGTCAAATGCTTCCATTTTAAATTTCATGAAGATTAGATCTTGTTTGAAATATTAGTTTAAAGTTTCAATTTTGCTCAATTAGAGGAAAATCCATGTAATATTTGGATGTCAAATGCTTCTATTTTAAATTTCATGGAGATCCGAGCTCATTTGAAATATTAATTTCAAGTTCTAATATTACATAATCAGAGGAAAACACTCCTAATATTTTGATGTCAAATGCTTCCAATTTAAATTTCAGGAAGAGCGGAGCTCGTTTGAAATATTAATTTAAAGTTTCAAATTCTCTCAATCAGAGCAAAACCCACCTAATATTTTGATGTCAAATGCTTCCATTTTAAATTTCACGAAGATTCAAGCTCATTTGAAATATTAATTTAAAGTTTCAATTTTGCTCCCGGACGTAAAACTTGTCACAAAAAAGTTTCAATTTTGCACAATCAGTGGAAAACCCACCTAATATTTTGATGTCAAATGCTTCCATTTTAAATTTCACGAACATCAAAGCTCATTTAAAATATTACTTTAAATTTTTAATTTTTCTCAATTAGAGGAAAACCCACCAAATATTTTGATGTCAAATGCTTCAATTATAAATTTTAGGGAGATTTGAGCTCATTTGAAATATTAATTTAAAGTTTAAATTTTACACAATTAGAGGAAAACCCACCTAATATTTTAATGTCAAATGCTTCCATTTTAAATTTCACGAAGATTGGATCTCGTTTGAAGAAATAATGTAAAGTTTCAATTTTTCTCAATCAGAAGAATACCCACCTAATATTTTGATGTCAAATGCTTCTATTTTAAAATTCACAAAGATCTGAGCTTGTTTGAAATATTAATTTCATGTTTCAATTTTAGACAATCAGAGGAAAACCCACCTAATATTTGGATGTAAAATGCTTGTAATTTAAATTTTATGAACATTGGAGCTTTTTTGAAATATTAATTTAAACTTTCAATTTTGCTCAATCAGAGCAAAACCCACCTAATATTTTGATGTCAAATGCTTCTATTTTAAATTTCATGAAGATCTGAGCTCGTTTGAAATATTTATTTATTGTTTTAATTTTACACAATCAGAGGAAAACCCACCAAATATTTTAACGTCAAATGCTTCCATTTTAAATTTCACAAAGATCGGATCTCGTTTGAAATATTAATTTAAAGTTTCAATTTTGCTCAATCAAAGGAAAACCCACCTAATATTTTGATTACAAATGCTTTTATTTTAAGTTTCATGTAGATCTGAGTTTGTTTGAAAAACTAATTTCAAGATTTGATTTTACACAATCAGAGGAAAACCCACCTAATATTTTGATGTCAAATGCTTCCAATTTAAATTTCATGAAGATCGGAGCTTGTTTGAGATATTAATTTAAAGTTTCAATTTGCTCAATCAGAGGAAAACCCACCTAATATTTTGATGTTGAATGCTTTCATTTTAAATTTCATGAAGATCCAAGCTCATTTGAAATATTAATTTAAAGTTTCAATTTTGCTCCCAGATGTAAAATGTGTCACAAAAAAGTTTCAATATTGCACAATCATAGGAAAACCAACCTAATATTTTGATGTCAAATGCTTACATTTTAAATTTCACGAATATCAGAGCTCGTTTGAAATATTAATTTAAACTTTCAATTTGGCTCAATCAGAGGAAAACCCACCTAATATTTTGATGTCAAATTCCTCTATTTTAAATTTCACGGAGATCTGAGCTCGTTTGAAATATTAATTTAAAGTTTCAATTTTACACAATGTGAGGAAAACCCACCTAATATTTTAATGTCAAAAGCTTCCATTTTAAATTTCACAAAGATAGGATCTCATTTGAAATATTAATTTAAAGTTTCAATTTTGGTCAATCCGAGGAAAACCCACCTAATATTTTGATGTCAAATGCTTCTATTTTAAATTTCATGGAGATCTGAGCTCGTTTGAAATCTTAATTTAAAGTTTCAATTTTACACAATTAGAGGAAAACCCACCTATTATTTTGATGTCAAATGCTTCCAATTTCAATTTCAAGAAGATCAGAGCTTGTTTGAAATATTATTTTTAAAGTTTCAATTTTTCTCTCTCAGAGGAAAACCCACCTAATATTTTTATGTCAAATGCTTCAATTTTAAATTTCACAAAGATCTGAGCTCATTTAAAATATTAATTTAAAGTTTCAATTTTTCTCCCGGACATAAAACACATCACAAAATTTTTTCAAATTTGCACAATCAAAGGAAAACCCACCTAATATTTTGATGTCAAATGCTTCCATTTTAAATTTCATAAACATTGGAGCTCGTTTGAAATATTAATTTAAACTTTCAATTTTTCTCAATCAGAGGAAAACCCATCTAATATTTTGATGTCAAATGCTTCTATTTTAAATTTCACAAAGATACGAGCTCATTTGAAATATTAATTTAAAGTTTCAATTTTACACAATTAGAGGAAAATCCACCCAATATTTTAATGTCAAATACTTCTATTTTAAATTTCACGAAGATCGGATCTCATTTGAAATATTAATTACAAGTTTCAATTTTTCTCAATGAGAGGAAAACCCATCTAATATTTTGATGACAAATGCTTCTATTTTAAATTTCATGGAGTTCTGAGCTCGTTTGAAATATTATTTTCAAGTTTTAATTTTACACAATCGGAGGAAAACCCACCTAATATTTTAATGTCAAATGCTTCCAATTTAATTTTCACAAAGATCGGAGCTTGTTTGAAATATTAATTTAAAGTTTCAATTTTTCTCAATTAGAGGAAAACCCACCAAATGTTTTAATTTCAAATGCTTCTATTTTAAATTTCACGAAGATTCCAGCTTGTTTGAAATATTAATTTAAAGTTTCAATTTTGCTCCCGGACGTAAAACGTGTCACAAAAAAGTTTCAATTTTGCACAATCAGAGGAAAGCCCACCTAATATTTTAATTTCAAATGCTTCCATATTAAATTTCATGAACATCAAAGCTCGTTTGAAATATTAATTTAAACTTTCAATTTTGCTCAATCAGTGGAAAACCTACCTAATATTTTGATGTCAAATGCTTCTATTTGAAATTTCATGGAGATCTGAGCTTGTTTGAAATATTAATTTATTGTTTTAATTTTACACAATCATAGGAAAACCCACGTAATATTTTAATTTTAAATGCTTCCATTTTAAATTTCACAAAGATCGGATCTTGTTTGCAATATTAATTTAAGTTTCCATTTTCATCAATCAGAGGAAAACCCACCCAATATTTTGATTTGAAATGCTTCGATTTTAAATTTTAGAGAGATCCAAGCTCATTTGAAATATTAACTTCATGTTTCAATTTTACACAATCAGTGGAAAACCCACCTAATATTTTGATTTCAAATGCTTCCAATTTAAATTTAACGAACATCGGAGCTTGTTTGAAATATTAATTCAAAGTTTCAATTTTTTTTAATCAGAGGAAAACCCACCTAATATTTTGATGTCAAACACATCCATTTTAAATTTTATGAAGATCTGAGCTCGTTTGAAATATTAATTTAAAGTTTCAGTTTTGCTCCCAGACGTAAAATGTGTCACAAAAAAGTTTCAATTTTACACAATGAAAGGAAAACCCACCTAATATTTTAATGTCAAATGCTTCCATTTTAAATTTCATGAACATTGGAGCTCTTTTGAAATATTAATTTAAGCTTTAAATTTTGTTCAATGAGAGGAAAACCCACCTAATATTTTGCTGTGAAATGCTTCTATTTTAAATTTCACGGACATCCGAGCTCATTTGAAATATTAATTTAAAGTTTCAATTTTACACAATCAGAGGAAAACCCACCTAATATTTTAATTTCAAATGCTTCCATTTTAAATTTTACGAAGATTAGATCTCGTTTGAAATATTAAGTTAAAGTTTTAATTTTTCTCAATCAGAGGAAAACCCACCTAATATTTTGATGTCAAATGCTTCTATTTTAAATTTCACAAAGATCAGAGATCATTTGAAATATTAATTTCAAGTTTCAATTTACATAATTAGAGGAAAACCCACCTAATATTTTGATGTCAAATACTTCCAATTTAAATTTCACAAAGATCAGAGCTTGTTTGAAATATTAATTTTAAGTTTTATTTTTTCTCAATGAGAGGAAAACCCACCTAATATTTTTATGTCAAATGCTTCTATTTTAAATTTCACAAAGATCCGAGCTCGTTTGAAATATTAATTTAAAGTTTCAATTTCACTCCCGGATGTAAAACGTGTCACGAAAAAGTTTCAATTTTGCACAATCAGAGAAAAACCCACATAATATTTTCATGTCAAATGCTTCCATTTTAAATTTTGCAAACATCGAAGCTCAGTTGAAATATTAATTTAAACTTTTAATTTTTCTCAATCAGAGGAAACCCCGCCTAATATTTTGATATCAAATGCTTCTATTTTAAATTTCATGGAGTTCCGAGCTCGTTTGAAATATTAATTTAAAGTTTCAATTTTACACAATCAAAGGAAAACCCACCTAATATTTTAATGTCAAATGCTTCCATTTTAAATTATACAAAGATTGGATCTCGTTTGAAATATTAATTTAAAGTTCCAATTTTGCTCAATCAGAGGAAAACCCACCTAATATTTTGATGTCAAAAGCTTCTATTTGAAATTTCACAGAGATCCGAGTTCGTTTGAAATATTAATTTCAAGTTTCAATTTTACACAATCAAAGGAAAACCCACCTAATATTTTGATGTCAAATGCTTCCAATTTAAATTTCACGAAGATCAGAGCTTGTTTGAAATATTAATTTAAAGTTTCAATTTTGCTTAATCAGAGGAAAACCCACCTAATATTTTGATATGAAATGCTTCCATTTTAAATTTCATGAAGATTTGAACTCGTTTGAAATATTAATTTAAAGTTTGAATTTTGCTCCCAGACGTAAAACGTGTCACAAAAAAGTTTTAATTTTGCACAATCAGAGGAAAACCCACCTAATATTTTGATGTCAAATGTTGGAAAGCTACAATGGAAACAATTGTTATTTTGTCATTGATGTAAAACCTTAAGTGGTAAGACTATAGCTATTTGTTTGAGTACCATATCTATTGATTGATGAAGGAGATTTAACAAAAAGACCAAGTGGAATGGTTGGGTTATGGAAGTCGCAAGGGTACTTGATCATTTGGCATATTGGCAAAGAAATGTGTTGTTTATCTTTTGATGATAGTTTACTATGAACAGTTTATGCCAAGTGCTAGTAAAATGTCAAGTGAAGTCAGTGATGATTGAGCGCTAGTAAATTGTCAAGCGGAAGAACACTGTGTTGGCCAAGCAACAGTATTTTGTAATTGTTGAGATTTGATGTCTCTAGCCAACATAATTGATTTTATTGGGATATGTAAAGTTAATTAAGGTTAAGCAAGATCGGTCCACACTGTTTAAATGCACGGGTAATTGTAATTAATGCATGGATCAAAGATTTAATTTATGATTGCTTTGGAGAAATAAATTAAATGTAAAGATGGAAAGATTCATTGGATCTAACCTAACCTAAGATCTATGATCTTGACTAAGAAAAAAAATATTTATCTAACCTAGATGAAGATGTATATGATAATCCCAAGGGGTTATTCATGAAGTATGCTATGTATGCAGAGTATGCAAGAGGTCTGCATAGTTAATTGACTGATTGGAATGATCTAGCAAAGAAGGCTGAACAAAGAAGTAGAGAGTTGTGAAAGTGATTGCTTGACAAATTTCCAAGAAGATCTAAAGATTGAAATGAGAATGGAGGCCACTCAGTGAGTTAGCATTAGAGCTGAATTAGATCTGGATTTGCAAAGTAAGTTATATGTATCAGATCACACCTGCTGATTAATTTCTAACCATTATATCAGTCAAAATCCTTTAACGAGGTTGACCTAATAGTCATTTTATAAATCCTTTTAGCAAGGTGACATTCAAGTGGAATGTTCTAAGTCTTCTAACAAGGCCACTCCTTACAGGGTGATTAAATCCTTTAACCAGGTCACATTTAGCAATGTGTTTTGTAACCTTTAATAGGGTGGGCTCCTAACAAAGCTCACTTCAGAAGAGTGAAAATTTGATAGCATGTTATTGGTGGTTTTTCCCATATTGGGTTTCCATGTTAAATTCTAGTGTCATCTTGTGTGAATGTTTATGTTGTGTTTTACTGTTAAGTTTCTACAAGCTGATTACATCTGAACAGTAAACTACATATGTATGTTGTTGTTTTATGTTATTTCTACCAAGAATAATTGAGTTTTTCAAATTGGTATAATGTTTAAATGGGCACATGTAGACCTGAGGATAACTGATTCGCCCCCTCTCAGTTATTCTGAATTCATTCTAACAATTGGTATCAGAGCTTTGGTCTCTTGAAAATAGTTTGAAGGTACTTGGAGAAAAAGATCAAGATGTATAAAAAGGAGGTACCAAAGTTTGAACAAAGATAACTTCCCTGCATGGAAAAGTTTGATGAAGTTGCATATGGCTAGTATTGGTGATTCTACAAAGCACTATATTGAACATGATTATGTAGCCCCCACTACACCTGCCACAACTGCACAGTTAAGAGAAAAGCAGGAGCACAATCAAGCAATGTTGGAGATTGCATCATCATTAAACTATCGTGAGTTTTAAGACATAAAGAACTACACAAATGTGAAGCAGATGTGGGATTCCCTAGAAACTATTTATGGAGGAGATACAAATGTGTTGAGAGCCAAATTTGAAAGTTTGAGAGGTAAGTTTGATGAAATGAAAATGCAAGAAGGAGAAAGCATAGTTCAATACTATGGTAGGATAAAGAAAGTTGTAAATTCTATTAGAGGAGCTAAGGGAATGATTGATGATAACACCATTATGAGCAAGGTATTGAGGACACTTCTTCCTTTTTATGCTATTAGAGTCTCTGCAATTCAAGAGTTAAGATGTAATCCTAATAATAATTTGACTTTGGAAGGTTTGGTAGGCAGACTTACTGCATTTGAGATGTCAAATTTTGATAACTACACTCCACAAGCTATTGAATCTGCATTCAAATCCCAGTTGGTCCTTTACAAATCAAAGAAAGGAAATAAATGTGTGAACATTAACAGTGACACTACAGATGATCTGGAAGAACTTGAAATACTCATGGAAAAAATACTATCAAGATGAAAAGGAAAACTCAAAGGTAAACTTCCTATCATTTGTTTTTCATGTAACAAATTTTGTCATATTGCTGCAAGATGTCCTAATGAGGATGACAAAGATGAAAGAAGAGACAACAAGTATAAAGATAGAAAGGATGACCGAGACTTCAAAAAGTATAAGGATTACAAAGACAAAGGTAAGAAATCTTTTTATATAGCTGAAGCAACTTTTGATAGTGATTTTGACAAATCTGATGAAAATGATATAGAAGTTGCGTATGTTGCTACGAAAGATGATTCTGATGATGATGAGAAAACTACACTAATCTCTTATATGAGTAAAGGTGACCATTGGATTATTGACAGTGGTTGTTCACATCACATGGCTGGTGATAAAGATAAATTTGAAACCCTAGATCAGTGTAAAGGTGGTTATGTTAAATTTGGTAATGATGAACCATGTCTTGTTAAAGGGAAAGGATCAATTAACTTGACTGACAAGATCAGATGTGACAATGTATATTGGTTTGATGATCTTAATTATAATTTATTGAGTGTTGCACAACTGAATACTTCTGGTTACAAAGTTGAATTCCATCACAAGAAAGCAAAGATCTATGATGCCAATGGAGAACTAGTTGGAAGTGGTGAGCATACTAAAGGTAACTTGTTCTATCTAGATTTAACTGATGAGACATGCTTGTTTGCACAATATAATGATGTTTGGTTATGGCATAAAAGGTTGTGTCATGTCAACTTTAATAACTTGGTAAGCATAAGCAAATTGAAAAAGGTTAGAGGGATGCCTAAGTTAAAGAAACCTGAAAATGCAATGTGTAAGCAATGTCAATTAGGAAAGATGACTAAATCTAGTTTCAAGAGAAAAACTCATACTTTTGAGAGAATTCTAGAATTAGTCCATACTAACCTCTGTGGACCCATTGGAGAGAAAAGTTACTATGGAGATAGATATTTCATTCTATTTTTTGATGATTACTCAAGAATGATGACTGTTATGTTTCTTAAAGAAAAATCTGATGCATTCCATTTATTCAAGTTGTACTTGGTAAAAGTTGAAAAGGAGACAGGTAAAAGTCTAAAATGTTTAAGATCTGACAGAGGAGGTGAGTTTATTTTTAATGAGTTTAATAGGTTTTGCAATGATCGAGGGATAAAAAGACAGATGTCTGAACCCAGGACACTGTATTATGCTGAATGTGGACCTCTTAATTCAACACAAACACAACATAGTCCTTACACAATCAATGAATTCACAAAGACAAACATGAATTGTTTTCTCTGCAAATGTGATTGAAGCGACCTGTTGCCTCCTAATTAGATGTGATTGTTGCAGTTTACCCTCAGAACGAGAGCCAACAACCTGACCATTATTTATGAGAAATATGCATCTAGTTCATGAGAAAGTGCTATTTATTCTATGAATTAAGACATGATTAAGCTATGAAATTCAAGTGCAACTAGTCTAAGAATGAAATGCAATTAAGCTATGGAAGTAAAAAGTGCAATTAAGCTAAGAAATTGAATGCTTGTAATCTAGAAAGTAAAAATGCTTGTAATCTAGAAAGAAATGCTTTTTAAGCTAGAATGGATTAGCAAATGAATCTAGAAATCTTTAGAGCATAATATTTAATTGTTAGCCTCTACAAATAGATCATAAATCAAAGCTAAACAATGTTCAATTCCAATGAAAATTATATTAATTATGCAAGAAAGTAAGCTAAAAGCATGAAATCAAAGCTAAATTTGCCTATAGTAATGATGCTCAAAACAAAAGGATCCCTTTTAATGAAGAAAGAGGTCCAATTTATAGAAAATCGAGGAGAGAGGATGAAGAGTTTCTTGAAAAGAAACAATTGTCTCTTCATTCTCCAATTGAGACAAATAAGCAAAGTTTATTAAAATAAAAGAATGAATTATTGACACATAAGTTTCCTTTCATATGGAATTATGGAATTCCCTTTTTGAGGATAATTCATTCAATTAATTAAATAACCTTTCAATTCCTTTCATGTATATTAGCCAAAGAAGGTGAATTTGATTTAATTAAAAGCACTTAGGACTTTAGGATTAAATCAATTAAACATAGGGATTTTGGCTACTAATCATTTGAGATTTAGGAATTAAGTGTAATGTCAGATTTATGCAAATTTGGGTTTTGTGCATTTGAAACTCAGTCAATTAAAGTCAATTAGGAGAAGAATTTGCCTAGTACAATAGGACTTTGAAGATGAGAAAATACACCAAAATTGATTGATTATTAAGTGCCAATTTTGGGGTGTTACATTTTTCCCCTCTTTGAATTGATGTGCGAGCAGCGCATTGATTCAAAGAATAGTCTGAAGTGAAGAATTGAATTGGGGTTAGGTTGCCCTAATGTCCACTGAGAGCTGATGAAGATCTAGGACTATCTCTAGAATCAGGGTTAGATTGCCCCAATATGAAGGTAAGACCTCCGAGATCCAGGTTAGATTGCCTAGATAACGGTTTGAAGAGTTTTTGAGAGTTATCTTCAGAACGAAGCGTAACTTTTAGGAATTAGGGTTAGATTGCCCCAATACCCAGTGAGAGTTCAAGAATCTTCTCTAGAATGAAGCTTAATCCCCCAATGTTTAGGTTAGATCACCCAAACACTGGTTAGATTGATATCTTTCACAAGACTGTCCCCAGATCAAGGCTCAACCTTCAGGATTCACGGTTAGATTGCCCCAATACTTGTCCCAAAAGATAATCAATTTAGGATTGTCTCCTAGAATGAAGTGTGATCCTTGAAGATCTGAGTTAGATTGCTCAGATACCTAACAAGATAGATGACGAGATGCAAGATTCTAGATCATGGAATATCCAATTTTGACCCTGAGGTACCAAAAATTGAATATGCCCCAAGTGATGAGATGCCCCTAGCGGCGAGGACTTTAGATTCAGACTGATTTGAGAATAATGTGAAAAGGTTCAATGATGCAATCATCCTGCCCCCTTGGGAGCGAAATCAAAAGAAGACACATCAAAAAGATGAGAGTGAGAAATCACAGAAAAAGATAGATCAAGAGAGAGCATAATCATTTTAGAGCGATCAAGAGGTCTTATTGGTTAGGTTTGACCATAGTTGACCAGAATTGATGAGAGTTGACATTGATGATAAGATTGCAGAACTAAGAAAAATGATAACAAGAGATAATCCTAACAAGAGAGTGACACCAGAAAGACGACTACACAAGCATATATAGAAGTGTCAGATTTTGATTTCAATCATGAAAATGGATTGAGCATATAGACTAAGATAGAGAGAGAGGATCGAACACTCATGCAGATGAGAAGAAGCCATGATGAAAGATGAGGACCTTTGAAGAATGAGAAGAAAAATGAAAAGAGCACCAAAACTACCACAATGAAAGCCTAAAATGTGAATGCAAGCCTATAATGAAAATGCAAGCCTAAGCTAAATGCAATCCTAGGACTTTGGTTGTTGGACTCATCGTATTTATCATCATCGGGTGCTTTGGATCATCGAAGTCAATACAACCCTTATTGGTGCCGCTGCGACCATAAGAATATGAATATGACTTTCATTGGATAAAATATAGGAAACCAATGTAAGCACCAAAGGCACAAAAGCCACGGTGACCTGAACATTATTTCTAGTTTGATATAGTAAAAGTTCACAAGTAAAAAAACACAGCAATAACAGTCAAGGAGATAGTTTTGACCTCCCCTTGGCATAAAAATAAACAAGATCGAGGGATGTGAGGCTTTTCCACCTTAATGCAGAAGCACTTATCACATACACCCTATTTGTTTGACGTTGCCGGATCATTGAAACCACACCAACAAGAAATAGACAAAGAAAATATCAATGAACTTCATAAGAACAGACAGCATACCAAGAAAGAGTCAAACATATCTCAGCATATTTCAAAGTTTATGAATGTGTCTATGTTTAGGGTGTTGAAAAACACCATTGTGCTTGTGAGTGCATTGTATTTGATTTCTATCGACAGATGTTTACATCGTGAGAAATCCGAAGTGTGTTAAAAAATATAGATGTGTCCAAAGAGAGTGTTGCAAAAACACTGTTTGATTAAGGTGTTGAGAAACACCAGTTTGTGCCAGTAGAGAGTTGTCCTTTAGGACTGACAACATTTTTGACTCAAGTCTAAACTGAAGAGTGATTGAAAATGGGGAGCCATGCCCCCAAGTAATGAATGGATTGAAGCTGAGAAAAATGGATAGCAAAACAATGCAAGAAATCTCAGCAATGTAGCAGCAGTAGGCAGACTCAGTGAGAATCACTGGTGACTGTCACAAGAGATTCTCAAGCAAGAAGGTTGATAACAAGATCGAAGCATCAGCAGTCAGACGCAGTGAGAACCACTGGTGACTAATGCAAAAGAGAGTCTCAAGAAGAGACAAAGTGCCACGAGGCATCGACAGGTAGACACAGTGAGAACCACTAGTGACCGATGCAAAAAGATAAGACAATGCCCCCTAGACTAGGGACATGCCATGAGGTCAAGAAAAATCTCAAAGATTACCGAGAGTGAAAGCACGAGCGAGAAAGCCAAAGAAGGAAAGCAAACTAAAGAAGGAAAGCGGGAGATTTTTAGTCTTTTTTAAAGATTTTACAATTTTTTTTTTTAGATTTTAGAAATTTTTACAATTTTTAGAATTTTTAAAGATTTGCAATTTTTATTATTTTTAGAGATTTTACAATTTTTAGAATTTTTAGAAAGTTTTAGGGATTACTCAATCTCAAGAAAGATCACATTGGTGTGCCCAAAATGTCTAGCAAGGTGTAGGGCATTGCAGATGGATTAGAAAGTTGATGTATGAGACGAATAGCCAATGATGGATGAAGAGGGTGAATGCAACCCTCAAGGACAGTCTCTTCAAGATTACCCAAGCTAGGGAAAAAAGAATATAGCAAATGTAGGCTCATGGAGCAGTGCTAGAGAGCATATAGGATAATGACCTGATGTCATGAAAGCATGTGGTCCAAAAGAGTGGACATGTCAAGAGACTTTTGAGAAACAGTTTTTCAATTTTGATCAAGACCAAGGGGTAAAATTTAGATAAGACATAGCTATGAAAGCACAATTAGGATAAAGGGTGATGGAGGTATAAGTGCATGTTATGGATTATGACATGAATTCTCAGAGACAGGAAGGATAGGCTTGGGATAGGCAAGATCACGATAGGGTAACATGCAAAAGTTAATAGGCTGATGGAAGGAATCATGAATGTCAGGATACATGTGTGTTCGAGGATAGGCTCAACCTTGTCAAGATCAACAAAAGGAACATGGATGCTCATGAGCTAGCTGGATGTAAGATATGAAAGATAAGATGAGATGGAAGGAACTTGCCCCCAAGTGAAAAGTGCAAGTAGGAGGAATTATGCATGACGCGTGTTTGCCAGGTTTTCATCATGATACTTATCCAAGGTGCCACAAGAAGTGGTTTTCACCATAGGAAAAATTTATTTCTCTTTACTTTTGCTACCAAGGCACCTATTTACCAGGTTTTCACCAAGACACTTTTTCATTTTTTTTCTTTTTTTCTTTTTTTTTCTCTTTTTTGAATTTATAAAGGACTTAAGCT